>VMDR010034757.1:0-10967 GCA_007922815.1 Macrotus californicus | reverse complement strand
TATTGTATGTGTTGTTATTCAAATTATTTACTTTTTGTTATTATTATTGTAAAGTCAAGTATATATGTATATTATTTGCTTTATTTTCATTATACTTATGTAAAAGATAGTAATGCTAATGTAACATTTAATTTTTTTAAACATAGATTAATGAAACAGAATAGAGAGCCCAGAAATAAACCCACATCTTTATAGTCAATTCATATTTGTCAGAGGAAACAAGAATACACAATGGACTAAAGATAATTTATTCAACAAATGGTGTTGGGAAAATTGGACAGATAGGTGCAGAAAAAATTGAAACTAGACTACTTTCTTATGCTACACACAAAAATTAATTCCATAATTGATTAAAAACTGAAATGTTAAACCCGACACCATAAAAATACTAGAAGAAAACATAGGCAGTAAATCTCAGACATTGCTCATAGAAATATTTTATCTAATATATCTCCTTAGGTAAGGGAAACAAAAGAAGAAATTAACAAGCAGGACTACATCAAACTCAAAGGTTATTACACAGCAAAAGAAACCATCAACAAAATAAAAAGAAAACCCATTGAATGGGAGAACATATTTGCTGATACATCTTATAAAACTCAACACCAAAAAGCAAACAATCTACCTAAAAAATGGTCAAAGGACCTGAGTAGACACCTCTCCAAAGAGGACTTACAGACGGCCAATACGCGTATAAAAAGATGCTCAGTGTCACTAATCATTTGAGAAATGCACATTAAAACCACAATGAGATACCATCTCATACCTGTCAGAATGGCCATCATCCATAAATCAACGAACAACAGGTGCCAATGAGGGTGTGGAGAAGGTGGAAATTTTTGCAATGTTGGTAGGAACGCAGACTGGTGCAGCCACTGTGGAAATAAGTATGGAGTTACCTAAAAAAATTAAAACTAAAACTGCCCTATGACCCAGTTATTTCTTTTAGGGGAATTTATATGAAGCAAACCAAAACACGAATTTGAAAGAACACATGCACCCCTATGTTCATTGCAACGTTATTTACAATAGCCAAGATCTGAAAGGAGCCCAAGTGTCCATCGGTATATCTGTGGATAAAATAGCTATGGGCTATTTACACAATGAAATACTACTGGGCCATAAAGAAGAAAAACATTTTATCTTGTGCAACAGCATAGATGAACCCGGACAGTGTTATGCTAAGTGAAATAAGCCAATCAGAGAAAAACAAATTAGATTTCACACCAATGTGGAATCTAATGAACAAACTGAACTAACAAGCAAAATAGAGACCGACTCATAGATAGAGAGCAGGCTTCCAGGCACAGGGGCATAGGGGTGTGTTTAAAGAGTGCAGAGATCCAATAAAAAGGAGAAAAGACTCATGGACATGGACAACAGTGTGGTGATGTGGCAGGGGAGTATTAGGGGGATAAATGGTCATGGACAAAAAATACAATAAAAATAAAATTTAAAAAATTTAAAAATAAAACTTTTTTTCACCAAATCCTGCGGTCTTTACTTAATTTTCACTTTTTAATCACTGAAGATCATGAGTTCATGATGTGCATTACTCACCAAATGGCTATGCTGTTTTATCCTCGTGGTTCACCACTTTTGTCTCTCTTTTTCCTGAGTCATTAATTATAGTTACTCCCCAAGAACTAAGAACAAGAACGTCTGTAGTCTTCTGAACCACCTTTCCTACAGTATATTTTCAGTGCTCAAAAAAACAGTTTTTTAGTGTCACACAGAAGACACTCACACCAACAACCCTAACTTTCAATTTCCACTCTGTCTTCTGTTTTCTAAAATATCTCCACTTAACTACTTTTCTTGCTGACACCTGAAATGTAAAATTTAAGAACCCACTTACATTATTTTCTCTGTCAACACGTACTTTCCCAAAACTTTCTGTTAACTTTTAAGATGGCCTCCTCAACAGTCTACTAATGTCTTGAAATTATGCAAAATTTTCCCTTGCTATTCAGACTTCTGTATTTTTCTTTAAGGAGCCATCTCACAGGCTCCTTAAAATTATACTTTTTCAATATTAAAAAGCTATATTTTTATTCTTCTAATTTTGCTCTCTCAGTGAATGGTATTATCAATCATTCAGTAATCCAAGCAGAAACCTTGAAGTTATTCATGACTTCTTACTAGGACTCTTTAGTTGTTTATTTTTTTAATTTTTTTATGCAATTACAATTGTTACTGCTTTCTCTCCCCTCTGCCATCTTCACCCAACCCCAGCCTCTCTGCTCCCCAAGTCAATCCCCATATCCTTGTCTGTGTCCCTGGTTCATGCATAAATGTCCTTTGATGAATCCCTTCACCATCTTTCATTTACGTATACATGCTTCTGTTTCTATTCTGTTTGTCAGCATATTATGTTTATTAGATTCGACATATAAGAGAGATCACATGATATTTGTCTTTCACTGACTGGTTTCTTTTGTAATAACCTGTCACTGAGTCCTTTTACGCACTTTATTTCTTTGATTTTATTCCACTTTTCCTGTTTGTCAAAAATTATGTGTGTGTGTATCTCCTCAGTATAATTTGTGTACCCTTCTATGTGTGTGTATATGTACATACACATATATATACATATACAGAAGAGTACACAGATTTTAAATAAACTTTTTGACATTTTTTTATTTATTTTAATTACTTTATTGTTGTTCATTTCAGTTGTCTGCATTTTCCCCCCACCACTCCCCCCACCCCAGCCAATCCCCCCTCCCCCATTCCCACCCTCCCTCTTGGTTATGTCCATGTGTCCTTTATAGTGTTTCCTGGAACCCCTTCCCCACACTGTTCCCTCCCCCTTCCCCTCCGGCCATTGTTAGATTGTTCTTAATTTCAATGTCTCTGGTTGTATTTTGTTTGCTGTTTTCTTTTGTTGATTATGTTCCAGTTAAAGGTGAGATCATGTGGTATTTCTTTTTGACAAATTTTCACCAACTAAATAAATACATGTATGTAAGCAGTACCCATTTTAAGAGACAGAACATTGCTCACACCTAGGTAATCTCTGCAATGGCCCCTTCCACTAAATCCCATCTATGTTTAACCATTACATTAATTTCAAGCATCATAAGTTGGTTTCTTCTGTTTCTGAACTTTATGTAAAGATAACATATGCCCTTCTATGTGTGTGACTTCTTTCACTATATAGTATGTTAGGGTCACCCATGTCGACTATAGTGATAATGCTCTCATTCTCATTGCCATATAGCATTCTATTCAACACATGCTACAAATTTTATTTATGCATATTATTAATAATAGACCTTTGATTTGTACCTTTAGGGGAGTTATTTGGAATAGTGTTACTGTGAATGTTTCTATACATGATTTATATATGTGTAGTCAACATGTGTAGTCATATGAGGGATATATGAGATCTTTCCAGAAAGTATTCAGCCATGTACTATGAAAAATAGAGGCATTTATTGAAGAAGATACAAGGAACATTGTACATAGGACAAAGACACCTCAGTCCCCTTCAATGTAGACACCTTGGGACCTCCTCACACAGTTCTCCCAGCATCTCTTCCACTGTTCAAAACATTCTACAAAATCCTTTGTTGGAATCACCATCAGCTTCCCTGCCGTGTTTTCCTGAATCTCATTGATAGTCTGAAATCTCTTCCCTTTCTAAGGTGATTTTAGTTTGGGGAAAAGCCAGAAGTCGAAGGGCACCAAATTTAGGCTGTAGCGGGGCTGAGTCACCTGAATGATTTGATATTTCACCAAAAATATCTCTGTTTGAGACGTGATGCATGAGTGGGTGCTTTGTCATAATGACTGTCAAGGTATGAAGTTGCTCATACTTGTGGCCGTTTGCATTGTATTGCATCTCTCAACTGATAAAGAACATTGAGTAGTACGGCTTACTAATTGTTTGGCTTGGCGGAGCATAATTATAATGGACACACCTTCTCTAGCAGGTGACTTCCATTGAGACGACTGGGCCTTTGTTTCCGGATCATAGCTGTCACCCTACCATTCTCCTCTGCTTATGATATTCTTGAGGAAATCTGGCTCATCGGTAGCAGTTTGAATCAAGTCATTAGCAACTGCAGTATGGTGTTCCTTCTGCTCTGGGAACAGAAGCACAAAATGAATTTTGCCACAACACATTTCATGCCAAGATCCAGAGTCAAAATTTCGGACACAGCACTTTATGGAAACCCCAGGTCAGCTTCCAGTTCTCGCACTGTCTCTTGCTGGTCTCTGTTGATTGCTGTCCATACACGTTCAAGCTTAACACAAAATCTGACGCAGATTTGTTGCTCCACTCACTCAGTCATTTTGAATGCAATGGCCACACAGTACACATGCTCACTCAACCCCCACTGATTAGTACAGTGAAATCATTATTGTTCACACGTGCACATTCCAGTCCACTGTCCTTGGCTGCCAGGTTACATCGATGTCGCATAAACCATTCTCGTTATATTAACAATGGCTGGATGTTTTCCAGACAGACCTCGGTATACTTAGGAGTAGAATTGCAAGGTCATGGATATAAACATATTGAGTTTTATTAGATACTAGCAAATAATTTGCCAAAGTGCTGATACCAACTTGCTTTTTTACCACTGGTTCATAAGAATTTTTTATAGCCATACCACTTATATAATATACTTCTCATTTTTAATACATTCTCCCATCAATAAGATGTCTTTTTGTTTTATTAATGTTTTTTCTTGCACCATATACAAAAATAGACTCAAAATATATTAAAGACCTAAATGTAAGACCTGTAACCATAAAACTTTCAGAAGAAAACATAGATAATAAATTACTTGATATCAGTCTTAGTGATAGCATTTTCGATATTTCCCTTTGAGTAGGGGAAACAAAAGCAAAAATAAACAAATAGGACTTGATCAAACTAAAAGCTTCTGCACAGCAGAGTACCAATCGTTTTCAAATCTCAGCATTTTCTTTTATTTTCAATGTCTCTTCCCATGCTCTTTATGAATATTTCCCCACAATCCTCTCCTTTTATATAAATCTGTCTGGAAAGGAACGATGACTCTTTCTAGATCTTGCTGAAGTGTGCTTCTCTTTTGACACAGCCTCCCACAGTTGTCAACACTGACTGCAAAGTATCTGCTCCTTCTGTTAAGGCTCAGAAGGCTTCAAAGTGTCTTACCTTTCACACCAAGCTTCGAGCACAGGAACTCAAACTCCAGAAACTAAATACTCAGGAATAATTTTTCCAATGCAGGATATACAAACTTCGTGTAATATCACTGAATCGAAGAAGTAAAGAATATCCAGATTGGAAAAGATATTAGATGTAACTTAATAAAACCATCAACAGTGCTAGTTTTTTTTTTTCCTATCACATCCCTATCAAATAATTTCCAGCTCCTACACTAACACCTCTCGCTATTAGCTAGGTAATTTAGTTAATTTGATGTGACAAGCACATTTATTCATTCAAGTTTGAACTGGTACTAGATACTTCCTGCATTTCACTTTTAAAAGCCCTTGTCTTCATTAGAGAAAGAAGTACATAAATGAGTAGTTAAGGTTTACCAAGCAGACTTCCCTTGATGCCAAAGGGATTCCCTGTGATTTAATCACAGCAGCAGCTCCAGGAGAGAAAAATCACTGCGTTTTATCTTCTTTATCAGGAATTATTCTTACTAGCTATTATCATCACCTGAACTTTATTCTCTGCTGCTGAAAAATGCCTATGGCAGTTACTATCAATACACAGAGCTTTCCAAAATGAATAACTGATAGATGTAATTGCCTTATAAACTCCCACAGGCTGTGACCAATTGAACTGTGCAATACACCTCACCTTACTACTAATAAATGGAATAATAATTAAAAATTTGGCACCAGCTCTTATGAGTTAATTTTGTGATATTTTATGTGAACAGAGGCATAGAAGACACTTGTGTTAGTAGTTAAAATGCAAATAAGTTCTATGTCAAAATGAAAGTTTTGTTTTAAACCCTCCTTGACTGATTAATAGAGAGCATGCTAGAATGGAAAGAATATAGGATGAGGAATCAGAACAAAGTTGGAACTCTATTTTTTACACTTACGTATCCAAATAAAATTACGTAAACATTCTAATCTTGTTATGTCGCATATAAAAAGGAAATGCCAACGTTTACATGGTGGGTAGCAAATGTCGTGGGTTCCACATGAGATAACTGATCTGCAGATCTTCCCATGTATTTCTTTTAAATCTTTCATGACAGTTTATGCCCCCCAAACCTATATGTCATACATTTCTCTCTCCTATAGAAATATGTCTAAAAATTACCATAAAGAGATATTATGCTCATTCTATACATTTAGATGTAATCATATATCTCTATTACCTGTGAAAAATATGTAGATGTCTCTTAGTTTTTTTTATTGTTGTTGTTGTTCATCAGCTTATGAGAATCTAATGAACAAAATAAACAAAAAAGGAACAGACATCAATACAGACAGAGAACAGTCACTTGTCATGGTAGGTGAAATAGATGAAGGATTAAAAGAAAAAACCTCATAAACACAGACATCATTATGGTGATTACCAAAGGAAAGAGAGGTGGAGGCAGGTAGAAGAGGGTAAAAGGGGGATAAATGGTGACAGAGGAAGACTAAACTGCAGGTGGAGAACATATAATACAATATACAGATGATGTAACATAGAATTGTACACTTGAAACCTATTTAATTAACTGATGTCACCCCAATAAATTTAATGAAAATATATAATAAATAACTAGAACTCATTATGTGCCAACTTATCTTCTATTAGTTTATATATATTCACTATTGCCTGCTTATAATAATGCTGTAAGGTCAGAGGTTTTGTTATCTTCCTTTTTCATAGAGGAGAAAACTAAAACACAGAGCAGATAAGTAACTTTACCAAAGATACAGTAAAATTTCTTGAACTGGGATTTGATTACTGACAGCCTGTACCATGAGTCTGTTTACTAAACTATTATCCAGGACTGCACCTCACATTCTGACCCTTGTACACTGGCTATAATTTCTTAAGTCATCTATAATTCAGATTTATCACTCAAGATATTTCATTCATTCTATAATGTGCTTACAGTCATGAGTCACTTAGTGATGGGGACATGTTCTGAGAAATGTCTTGCTAGAGATTTTTTTCTTCATGTGAAGATCATAGAATATACTTATACAAACTTGAAATGTATAGCCTACTACATGCCTAAGCTGTATATTATAACCTATTCATCCAAGACTACAAGCCTGCATAGTATGTTAATGTACTGAATACTGCCCTGGCTGGTGTAGCTCAGTGGATTGAGCATCGGACTGTGAGGCATGCAGCTCTCACACCCTTGGTAACAATGCCCTTTTCCGGAGTATCTCCCAATGGACCTACCTAAGGCACTCTTTGAGGAGGGGACACTCTTTCCAAAAATCTGTCTATGGTGGTTTTCTTTCTTGGTTTCTTTTTTTCATCATAGATTTGTGTGAAAGTGGAAAATGCACTATGTACATTACTGTCGATGAATGAGACCCTTTCAGTGTTGGGGGACCTGTGTCTTCAAACTTTTTAAGGAGCCTGACTTGCAAGTAATAATCATCATCGATTGTCTACCTTCGTAGTCCTTAATCACTTTTAGTTTGGGATCCAGGTCAAACACGGACATTATCAGCAGTTATTTTGTATGCTTGGGAGCCACAATGAAAAAAACAACAAAAAGTTAAATTAATCACAAGAGAAATGATGCAATCGAAAAATGTGGTGAACGTGAGAAGTATGAGCCTGCAGCTGGTGTAAAAGTGCGCACTACTGCACAGCAAACTTTTTAATAAGTGGAAAGAGTACCCTGTAAAATGACAATAAAAAGTATACTATAGTAAATACGTAAACCAGGACCTTAGTCATGTATTATCATGATCAAGCATTACGTACTGTACATAATTGTATGTGCTATGCTTTTATACAACTGGCAGTACAGTAGCTTTATTTACACCAGCATTGCCACAAACACGTGCACAATGCTTTGTGCTATAATGTTACGATGGATACAAAGGTATCAGGTGACACAAATTTTTCAGCTCCACTATAATCGTATTGGAGCATCATTGTACATGCGGTCCATCCTTGACAGAAAAGCCATGAAGCAGTGCATGTCGTTATTTACTTCAGTTCAAAATTTAATCCTTAGCAGGTTAACTCTATTTTCTATTAGAAAAAATGAATTAAATATTTAGTGGATGATTACCCTACTCTAGACTTAGCACTAAATGTTCACGATAAAAATATAAAAGGAAAACAGCTGCATTAAGCCGCTACTGCTCAGTAATCTAAATGTGGGAATCAGGCACCTAAATAAGGGTCTCTTTCACCAAGGGAGTGGCAATGAGGATAAAGATAGATGACTGTATGAGAGATTTAAGGATATAAAAAATACAATAATAATAGTAACCGACATTTAGTGAGTCTTTTTCATATACCAGTACCGCCACAAGTGTTTAAAATGGATTTTATTACTTAATTCTGGTAGGTAAAGCTATTAGCAGGCTACATTAATTTTATAGGTAAGGGGAACTGAGCATTAGAGAGGCTACATAAGTAATCAATGGAATGTGACCGAAGTGACATTATGTAACTTCTTGCGACAGAAAGCAACTCTGCTTCCATCTTCTTAGAGTGTCGTACTGAAACTGCCAGACACGAAAGTCAGGTTGGCTTCTGGAGCCTGGGAGATCGTGTGGACCAAAGCCAAGGTCCCTCAGCCGAGAGCTAGCACCAAGGGCCCAATACTGGGTGAGGCCACCCTGAGCCTTCCAGTCAGCCATCTCTCCAGTAAGTGGCTACGCTGCTAAATGTGTAACAACCAGCTCTAAGGAAAGAAAAAGGCCTTCTTTGCCACCTATGTCCTATCAAAACAATGTCTAGCAATCAGCCCAGTCTCCACTTTTATTTTGGACTGCCTTCTGACCTAATACCTTTTTATCATCTTGCCCTTTCATCTAGTCTTAAATCTATTATTTTATTTTGCCTTTATATTGGAGTCATGTTCCCTTCAGTTTTATACACACAATTTGAAATTTGCAGTTTTATTGGCTTTTGTAAATGCTCTTTGAAATTTACTTCTGCTTTTTTCTATCATATATGTGATTTAGACATGATATTTTTCACATCTTGCATGTACATTTTTCTTTCCCCATGACACAGATAACTTTTGGTACATGTGTTCTTTTATTTATTTTTGCTTCTATATTTTGCCCTTTAAGAGTGAGAGTCCTCTTTGGATCTGATATTTTACTCATAAATAATTGCATTGTTTTGTTTTGGTGTTTTTAGAATTCTCTCATTTTTAACTGCAATGGTTTTATAAACCATCTTTAGAACCAACTATACAACACATTGAAAATTTGGTCTCTGAGCAGGTGATTTGTTTATTGGCTCTTGCTCTCAGGCTTCTGTGATATTCCCAGCATTGCAAGGAGTTGGAAGCTTGCAAACTTAATTTCCATTAATCCTTTGACACCTTGATTATTTAGGCTTTGCCAGAGGAAAGAAATAACGAGTGACTGGCAGGTGGAAGTAAGAAAGAAGCCCTTTTTTCCTCTTCACGTGGTGCCTCTGGACAGGACAACAGGAGACTGAAATATGGCAGGTGGTTTTGTTTTCCCTGACTCGTCACTGATGATTCCCTGTAACATAGTCAGAATTACCCACCCACCCCACAGGTCTTGTAGTAATCCTTGCCACCATAGTAGTCCAGCAAAACAGCCGTTTTTCTCCTCAAACATTTGCCTTTAATTTCATCCAATTTATGTACCTATTTTCTCATTTTTGACATGGAATAGAAGTATCCTATTATTCATTGGCAGTGATTCAGAATTTTCTGATGAATATTAGATGAACGCATCCATAGTCCAATTCTCAAAAGACTATTTCTAAGTCTACTTCTTTTATAAATACTAAAGGTGTCAAAATCCAGTTGGGAAATAGGAACCACTCTAGTGATATCAGCAGACAGGAAGATGAAGCAAAGGATGGAAAGGGCATTGAAAAGGCCACAGAGCTAAAAACGTAGAAACACTGCAGAGGAAAAAAATGAAGATATAAAAAGGGGTAAGCAGCAGTCCAAGGGTGTTCTAGTTACAGGGAGGAGAAGCCAGTAAGTGCACATGCGCGTTAGCCCTGAGCCTGAGCATGCTGCCTGACCCTCTTCTATTGCTGTTGCTGCTTCATGGGGACTCAGGTGCCCTCTTTCCCACTGATGCTCTTGACACTACCACAGCCACTGCTGACACCACTGTGAAAGTCACCACGAAGGCAACACAAGAAGCAGTGAAAATGGCTTTTTCCTCTCTTGTCTGAACTCTCTTTATGAGAGCTAATTTCAGGAACACTGACCTGAAATTTGTCCCTTGAAATTTACAGAAATATTTGCAAGGTTTCTGTCCCCTAGAAATGCAGAGGAAAACAGCAAATACCACTCTAGGAGCTGAGAGACAAAAGTCAATGAATCAATATATAACTGGTATAGGAGAGTGTGCATAATCTAACACCATGAACAATCCCAGTAAGAGAAATTCATCTTTGCATAAATTATGCTATTTAAGACAAAGGAACAGAATTAACTTCTACACTCAGTGATCCTGTGCCTCTTCCAAAGTGGAAAGAGACTTGATTCTTATGGCCATTCTGCTTACCTAAATAATCATTAAAACAACAAAGAACTTAAGAACTGCTAAATGAAAACTGTTTCTCTTGGACTGCTTCTACCTCTACTCTACCTAAAGCCGCTCATGTTAAGTGTGACTTGACGTTCATCTGAGTTTTCAGGTCCAATTCTGGTAATTAAACATCTGCATTAGAAATACCACATGATCTCACCTTTAACTGGAACATAATCAACAAAAGAAATCAGCAAACAAAATACAACCAGAGACATTGAAATTAAGAACAATCTAACAATGGCCAGAGGGGAAGGGGGAGGGAATAGTGG
>VMDR010034756.1:0-10969 GCA_007922815.1 Macrotus californicus | reverse complement strand
ACGCACATGTGAGACACAGATTTAGTATTCATTTGGCTTCATATTCCATTGCAATGTGTTCTCATACAGTCACTATGAGCTATGACTACCCTGACAATAAGTGAATGATTTATACAATAACCAAAAAATAAAAATTTCATAGTTTTAAAAACATAAATTATAAGACTACATATGTCTTAAAGAAAATTAATATATAGGCAAGTTAAAAAATGTAAAAATACACATGCTCTCTTTTATCTATTTAGAACTAGAAGTTAATGTTCTAAACAGCATTTATGGCAATGGCAACAGGGAAATAGTAGTGATAAGAGATAATTATTTTGTAATCAAGTACATGGAACTTCTGATATAGGAAATTAGAGAAGTAGAAGAAAGGGAAAAATGTAGAAAAAACAACAGACTTTTGGGGCACTTACTATTAAGAGGATACTTTGATAGGTTTTCTCATTTAATTCACACATAACATGTGCACATATGTACAACCCCCCCTCAGGATAAGCCTCTCATGTTTTGGACAACTTGACCCGGTAACATGGGTCCAAACAGACTAAATATTATCTTTAAGACTCCATGGCTGGTTCCTTTTTATAGCATTGTGGACCATAAAGTACTTTGTGGTTTAAATGAAAGTAATAAATATACAGACCAGAGTGACAGAGGCTCTCTCTATGTTTAACCTCTTCTACTCTGAAATTTCTTCAGAATTAAAGATGCAAATGCCCATTATTGTTGTCTTTTCATATTTAGAATGACTCATTATACATACAAAGAATAATTATGGAAATTACTACTTTAAAGGAAAGCTTTTATTCTTACTCTTTGAGCTGCATATTTTTTCACATTATATTTTTGACTGGTTAGGTTTTTCCTCACATTTATAAGCAGAAAGTGGTTTATTCTGTAGATGGCCCACTTTTTATGTCTGTTGGTGCATTTCAATAACATCTTTTTAAAGAAAATTTTAAAGTACACTTAAATTTCCCCATGGCCTGCTTAAATCTGCCATTTTGAATTTCTAATAGATTTTTATTAATCAAATTGCAAATGTATAGTTATATAATATATCCTTATATCTAATTTTGAATTAATGATCTTAACTTGTAGTATAGTATACCTCAGTCCTTGACATTTTTTAACAGCCAGGAGGAGAGATTGAAACAGTTTTGTTGAATTGCCTCTTTGTGGGGATGTGGAAACTGAGGTTCAGAAAGTTAACGATGTATCAATGTGTATCAAAGATTGGTCTGTACATGAAACTTTAGAAATTCAGATTTCTAAAACCCACTGCATCGGAACCTTAGACACCTTTATTTTAAATGTACGCTTCTTCCACTGCCCCACCAAACACACACCGAAGTTTGAGAGTCACTGTGCTAGGGTATCTCCATGCACATCTGTAAAAGCCTCATCAACATGCAAATGAGCATCTCTGTGCCACAGCTTAGTGATAAGATTGTTAACAACCGCATTCCACGGGCTTGAAACGCTGCGTGGAGGAGTAGTCAAGTGGGTTGGTGGAAAATAATAATTGAATTCCTTCTACCTTTCACAGACCTTCGTGACACTTACAAAAATTCTGGTCTCTGACATTCAATCTCTATAGTCAAAACCTTGAAGCATAATATTTTTAAATGTATTTAAGTATCTGGCATTGTCTCAAGAAATTAGCTTTTGTACTTCATTTTTCAGGCATGTGTATTTTAACTGTTGAACCTTTCTGGGTGGCGTGTAGCCGGTATTACAAATATTGGTAGAGCCGAAGCGGGTAGTGCATTAACACAAAGGGAAACCTTACTGCCCTCCTTGCCTTCTGCAGACTGTTTCTCAACTCCCAAGTCCTGTATGGGCAAAGATATCTTCTTAGTAAGGAAGCTGTTCTGTTCATACAATTTATAGCTCTTATTAAGTGCTTGTTAGAAATGGTAGAAAATGCCAAATAAATATCCATTTCTTTGAAGAGCATATTATTTATTATGATTTTAAAAAGACATATATGTAATTTCTATATATTTTAAATAAGAAATACTGGTGACTGAAGCATGGGGATTATGAGGACATGAAGAATATATTCAGTGAGAGACCTGCAGGAATACTTCATGAAAATGTGACTGGCCTTTGAATGAAGGCTGGATTTTTCTTAAGGAAGGAGATAGACATGTCCTAGAGAAAATGAGATGTGCATATAGAGTTATGCAGAGAGATGTTCACTGAAGAAAAAAAAATACAAACAACATAAATTTCCATGTATAAGGAAATGGATAAATAAGGGAATGTACAGAGTACAAGAAGGCAGTGGATGAACTATATTTATATCTAATAGCATGGGATAATAATTAAAGGAATGTTTGAAAAAAGTGAGTCGCAGAATGATACATACCATATTATGCTATTCATATATCTTTAAAACACATGCACATAAACACATAAAAAAGGATTGGAGAAATGTTCACTAAGTTTATTATAATGGTTGTCTCATAGGAGGTAGGAAATGGGAATAAGGATGAGGATTAAATGAAATTCAAATTTCTAAATAATTTATTATTATTTAAAAACAACTCGAAAGTATCAAAAAATATTTGGAGGTCCTTTCTTTGGCCCAGTTAGTGATAATATACTTGTCTTTCCCATAAAAATGAATTTTAGAAAGAGATATAATTAACATTATCAATTAGTGTTCATTTGATCATCCAGGGTATTCAGTGGATACAGACTTTCATTGTTTCTATTTGTAGGTAAATGTCACTCGTGAAGACTCACCAAATGAAGATCCAATCTTCCTTAGAACTTTAGGAAAAGGAGATTGGTTTGGAGAGAAAGCCTTGCAGGGGTAAGTAGATCAAATATTAGACAGTTTGGGGTTAAGTACTACATAAATTCTTGTCATACAGATTGAGCTGTTAACAATAAAGACTCTTCAGTGCTGATCTTAATAACGGGCATGAACTCTCGATCATTTTTATTTATTTCCAGCTGGAATTGTAATTTGTTTAGATAGATTCTAGGATTGATTGCTGATTAGCTTCTGTAATAAGTAATTTTTATATTAATAGGAAAATTTCTCAGCTTTATGTTTCTGAACTGTAATCTCTATAAAGACTCTAAAAGAGAGGGCAAGTCTCTGCTAAGCTTACTTTGTACAACAGTTTTACTCAGAATCACAGAAAGATGGTTGAGAATTTTGGAATCCCCTAAACCCGACTGTACGAAGGATAGATCTGAAGGTAGTGAGGGCTTTCTGGGATTCACCTCTGGCTGATTGTTGTCACTGCCAGTTATGGTAATGGCGGTAGAAGAGGGGTGGGCGTGGAGGTAATTTATGCATACCCAGATTCACTCTGCATGGGTTCTAAAGGATGGACTTGGAGTGGTGTACTGCAAGTTCACTGAAGCTCCACTTGGAAACTAAGACCTCAAGAAGTAAGCATTTGGGATTTTTTCCCATGTACACTGGAAGAAAAACTCAGCTGACTCTGTACCACGCAATAGATGGAACTCATGATTAACAGGACAGATATATTTGGGTGTTCTACTCTTATTTTCCAACAAACACCACATCTTGAGGTACAACTTTTCAGAGTTCAGTGCTGTACATATAATAAGCAACCTGAATAAGAAATAACCAATAAGCACTTGTTTTTGCATCAAATTCCAGATACAGAAATGTCTACTAGAAAGGAGCAATAATAGGATATAACATATTCCTAAAATGCTTGGAAGAACTTTGCTGCCATATCAAATTGTGCCTTTATTTTAAAAATTGTATTATAAGAAATTTGCTTAAAAGTACTGTATGGAAATAGTTTGAGGTTTTTAGTTTTATTTGTCAATTACAGTTTACATTCAAGATTAATTTCTAAGGTTTTATTTATTTATTTTTAGAGAGAGGGGTAGGGAGGGAGAGAAACATCTATTGGTTACCTCTTGCATGCTTGCTGGCCCGGGGCAGAACCCACAACCTGGGCATGCGCCCTGACCTGGAACCCATCCGGTGATCTTTTCGCTTTGCAAGACTATGCTCAGTCATCTGAGCCACATCTGTCAGGGCTTAATATTATTTTGTATTAGTTTCAGGTGTGCAGCACAGTCGTCAGACAATCATATACAAAGTGATCTCTCCAATATTTCAAGTACCCACCTGGCACCATATATAGTTATTATTGTATTTTGACTATATTCCCTATGCTGTACTTTACATCCCTGTGACAATTTTGTAAGAACCAATTTTGATTTAATCCCTCCACTTTAAGGAGTTTTTATTTTTTAAGCCACAATTAGTTGCCAGGTCTCATTTTCTTCCTTACTATTGCACAGCTACAGAAATGAAGCAGTAATTTTGATGTCATCTTACTCAGGCCACATTATCTTATGAAAACTTAGAACTAAATGCACTTGACTTTCTTTTCCTTTTACTGAGTTCATTTGATCCCATCTGATGAAGATGCACAAAGGAATGCCATAAACATCATCTTCCTAGTAGAAAATACACAAACATATCATTTGTAGATTAATCTTTCTTTCCCTTGATTATTATACATGCAGAGGATTCTAGAGAATAATGCCACCTGACTTCATTGGTCCAAGACTAAATGCCTCCATGGAAATTGTGATTTCCTGCAGAGGCAAAGAACCAGGAACATTTTCAATCATTTCTGATGAGATCACAAGTGGAACACCAGAAAATGAAACATAATTGAGAGTTGACAGATTTTCTTTTGCAGCTTCCTGTCACTGAATTTTGGTGCCAATTAACGAAAGCTCTCATGAGGAAAACACCTTCCTACAATGTGTCTTAAGAAGTAAGCTTGAGGATATGATTTATAAAAAAGACATCAAATTTGCTATATCAAAATTTAAGTTAGTAGTATTCCATCTAGATTGAATTCATTCTAGCCTATGCTCATTCTTGTGAATTGCCTGTGGTTAAAACTCTCTTTGAACATACTCAGCCCTCTTTACTGGCCATTCTTTCACATCACCACGCTTACCCTGAACACCCAGTCCCAGCCTACCCCTGTCTCTTTCTTTCTTATGTTCTTTAAAATTATTTTGTCACTACTCAGTCTGGTTTTATCAGCTACTCTAAGTGAACTCCTAAATGTCACCAGGGATTTGCTACTAACATCAAAGAACCATCTTTCTTTTATCTTCACTTGACTTCACCTGTCAGCCACGGTTTTACACTGTTGAGCACCCCCTTCCTTGTTTAAGTTCCCCATCCTCCGAGATCCCTGTAATTGTTAACAATCTTTATAATTAATCATTTCACTTCCTAAAATTCACCAGTGTTTGGTCCTCAACTCTCCATTACATACATCTTGGTAGACATCCAGGTCTATGACTGCATATTCCTTTGATGAAGGGAAGTTCCAAATATTTCTATTTTGCTCTGAGCTCAGCATCTGGCACTTTTTCAGATACTCAACATGTTTATGTTGAATGAATGAATGAATGAAGGGACAAATGAGCCTCTCTCATGAGGCTCAGTCTCGCAATCCCTTCTGCCATTGATCACTTTCACTACTTGTGTTTGCTTTAATCCACAGGTGGCAAACACAAGGCGCATGGGCTCAATCTGGCCCTCTACCTTATTTTATTTGGCCCGGCACCTTGTTTCTACCCGGCAGCAGTGCCGAGCTCCTTGCCCCTAGTTAAGGAGTAGTTACATTTATACAGTCCTAAGATTACATTCGGCCCTTTGAAGGCAACTGAGAGGCTGATGTGGCCCCCAGTAAAAATAAGTTTGACACCCCTGCTTTCAGGTGAATAAGGGGTAATGAACTCACTTGACCATAGGGGTCAGGCTGGCAATGTAAATGAGTAAAAATAAGGTGAGTAAAACTGGTGGCAAACTAGAAAGCCTTTTGTAGTAAGAATAGCAGTTACTGCCATCCAGGTCGTTGCTATGCTTTTTTTTTTTAAGGGAAGACAGAAAAAAACCTAGGTATTTAGAAAATATATGAAATGTTATTTTGTATCTTGATTTTTTTAAAAAGAAGCTCTGCAAGCAAACAAAACATTTTTGCAAACAATTTGACCTCTGAGCTGCCATTTTGAGATTTCTATCAATCAGATATTCATCTTTAAATCCCTATAATTAGATTCAATTGAAGGAAGCGTATTAGGTCAACCCTTCGTGGTTATTTCCTTGTTTATTTGACACTATAATGTTTTGATGTTCTATGTCCATGTCCTGTTTTTCACTCTGTGTCTCCATGTTCTCCTATTCTGATCTTTTCTCTCAATTTTAATGTTTCACACAAGAAATTGATACTTTTCACATATCAGATTGATTTGTTCCCCTCTAAATGTCTTTAAGTTTTTGTAACTTTAGGATAGTCTTTCAGGCCATTTTATATATTCTTTTGTGTAATAGCTATGCTTCCTTGCAACCCAAATGATTTTTATACTTAAAAGATAAATTTTATTGTTTATATTCTCTGTATGTACACAATATAGCATTTCAGATTGTTGTTTTCTCACAAATAAAATTTGTATGTAGTGGACATTTTTGTTCTATTTTTATGAGAATGTTCAGTAGATCATTAAAATATTGATAAATTAGTAATACTGAAATAAATTCTTGAACATCTTTAAAAATTTTTTAAAATTAACTTTATTGGAGTAACATTGGTTAATAACATTGTATAAATTTCAGGTGTACCACTTTATACTATGACTTCTATATACTCATTGTTTGCGCATCATCTGAAGTCCAGTCTTCTTTTGTCAACATACACTTGACCCTGTTTACTCTCCTTCTCTCTACTCCCTTTTCCTCTGGTAACTACCATTCTGTTGTCTGTCTGTATGAATTTGTTTATTTTCTTTGTCCACTTGTTGCTTTTTTGTTTACTATTCCACACTGACTGAAATTATATGGTTCTTGTACATGTCTGTCTGACTTACTTTGCTTAGCATGATATTCTCAAGATCAATTCCACCTTGTCACAAAAGTTGCAAATTTTATCTGTTTTTTTGGCTGGGTGGTATTCCATTATGTATATATAGTGCATCTTCTTCATCCATCCATCTGTCAAAGGGCACTTAGGACACAGAGGGCATAAGACATATTTTCATGTGTTGACTATGGTGAATAATGCTGCAGACAACATAGGGATATGGATATCTTAATGAGTAAGTATTATCAATAATTTGGATAGCTACTCAGGAGGCATTGCTGGGTCATATGGTAGCTCTAAATTTTTGAGGAACTTCAATACTATCTTCCATAGTGACTGAGTCCACTTACATTCCTACCAACAATGTGCAAGGGCTCCCTTTTTTCCACATCCTCTCCAACATCTGTTATTTCTTATCTTATTGATAATAGCCATTCTCATAGCTGTTAGGTGGTATCTCATGTTTTCGATTTATGTTTTTCCTATAACTAGTAATGTTGAGCATTAAAAAAATACATCTGTTGGCCTTCTGTACATCTTCTTTGGAAAAGTGTTTATTTGGATTCTCTACCCCTTTTTTAATTGGATTGTTTCTCTTTTTTGTTAGTCGAGTTGTGTAAATTTTCTATGTATTTAGGAAATTAGCCCTTTGTCAGAGATATTGTTTGCAAATATCTTCTATTTAGTTTGTTGTCTTTTCTGTTGTTGGTGAGTTTTGAAATTTTTGCTGTACAGAAGCTTTTTAGGTTGATATAGTCCCATTTATTTATTTTTATTTTTATATCCCTTTTCTTTGGAGTCAAGTTCACAAAAATTCCTGAGACCAAGTTCCGTAAGTTCAGTACCTACGTTTTCTTCTATGTATTTTGTTGTTTCAGGTCATATAAGCCCTTAATCCATTTGATTACTGTAATGTTTGTGTGTGGTGTCAGGTGGCTATCTAGTTTCATTCTTTTGCACGTGGCTTTCCAGTTTTCCAAACATGGTTTATTGAAAAGGCTTTCCTTTTTTCCATTGTATGTTTTTGGCTCCTTTGTCAAAAATTGCTTGCTTATGTACATGTGGGTTTATTTCTGGGCTCTGAATACTTGTTTTATTGGTGTATGTGTCAGTTTTCCTGCTAGGACTTTACTGTTTTTATTATTGCAGCTTTGTGGTATAGTTTGAAGTCAGGGAGTCTGATTCCTTTGGCTTTGCTTTTGTTTTGTTTGGTTTTGTTTGGTTTTTCCTCAGAATTTCTTTGGTTATTCAGAGTCTTCTGTAGTTCTATACAAATTTGATGATTTTTTTGTTCTATTTCTGTGAAAAATGCCATTGGGGTTTTGATAGGGATTGCATTAAATCTATATGCTGCTTTAGGTAGCATGGCGATTTTAACAATGTTGACTATTCTTAACCATAAATACAAAGTACCTTCCATTTCTTTGTATCTTGACCATTCTTTTTAGATTTAAGACTGCCCAATTCTAATGCTGAAGACATGGCAGATAATGGAATGAGCGGAAACGTGCTTTAGTCAACCTAACACCAGAACCCTACAATATAGCTCTGCCTCTAGAAGCAATTTTGTATTTCCTTAGCAGATGGAGGTAGGAGAGCCATAAATCTAGCCAACCTATAAACTGTATTGTCAGCATTTATTAATCAACAGCATCCCCTTACAAGAAAAATTGGGGTCACATTGTTTTCACTTTGTTTGGTTGACATCATGCAAATTATTCAGTGTAATTTGGCTAAAGCATTGTTTCGTTCTATGATAATGATTTTTTTCCACACCAGAGAAAGGGCAAAATGTTTTACTCTTTACAAAAGTTCTCCTTCCTTATATGCATGGAAACTAAAGTTGTATTTAAGAGACATTAGTTCAGGTTTATCCCAAATACTCATGTATCAATCCAACTACACCCTGACTTACTAATGCTTCAAGATTTCTACCCAACTTGAAACCATATGGAATTCACATGGGCATCAGATGAATTCAAATTCTAAGCCATTTGGATCTGTAGTAATTAGAAATGTTTAAGATGAAGATGAGCCCAAGAGAAATAAGGTCGAGCTTCCACTTGCACCTCCACCTAATATTTGAGTTTTCAGTGTAGCATATGGTTAAGAGTTTCAGCTCAGAAGTCAGACTGCCTGGGTTGAAATCCACACTTGTCATTTATAAATGATGAGACCTGAGAGGCTCTTCTTTCATCTGAAATGGAAATGATGATTGTCTCTAACTTTCTGAGTTACTGTGAGAAGTAATCAAGGGGATACTTATAAAGCGTTTGAGTGACTACCTAGAATTTAGATTCGTGCTAAAAAAATGCCTGCTGCTGCCATCACTACCACCATAGTCTTTATGTTCATTATCATTATCAGCAACAGCAGCATCCATCGCCATTATCATTATATCCCATCCCCACTTCCAACAATGTTCTGCTACTTCTTGACTAAAGTTTAGAGCACTTGATATAATTGGCATAGCATTCGATTTTGAATTAACTACTCACTGATTATATAACTGAGCAGGCCAGTTAACTTCTCTGAGTCTCTTGTTTCTGAAAATCTGTAAACTGAGCCAGTTGAACTAGATGATCTCTAAGTTTCCTGAGGGCACAGACTCTGCTCCTCCTGAAATGTGGCTTCTGTTCAACTGGAACAGATCCCTGGATTCCAAGTGTAGCTCTGGGCCACCCTACTTAAATGGTGGCATTTAATAGCAAACCACAGTCAGCAAGGCCCTTTCCTCCAGGAACTGTCCCAGCTCTTGTCCATCATTCTGAACGCCTGTACTATGTGCCAACAAGCCCTGCCCTTGTGAATGCAAAAATAAATCAGCCAAGTCAGGTCAGAAGTCTTTATTTCCCCAGATTCTCTCCTCAGGGACTTTGGTCTTGGGAAAGTTAATTAATAATTCTGAGTTTACTTCTTGGATTTCTCTTTTTTTAGTTAATAAAATGATAACATATATAAAATGATCTAACAAATATTGGATGCAGCATAAATCATTTATTTATTTATTTGGAAATAAGACATTATAGACACAATTCAAGCCTCTTTGGTACCCTCCACCACTACTTTCCCTCCTTCCCACAATCATCATCCTAGAGTTGGTTGTATGAATCCTCACTGATTGTGCATCTAAATTTTATTGTGTTTACATAAATATGTGTAGTAAACATATACATACATAAACATCAACATGCATAAGCTTGTTTTATTTGTGTTTAAAATTTTACACATGTGAAATCTCATTCTGTTTCATTTGGGGTCAATATATCTTTTTTTTTCTCCCACTCTCATACAAATTATACTTGTATTATTCCTTAGTTTAGGAGTTTTATCTTTCTTTTCTATTCTTTTAGTAGTTCATCTTTAAATTTTTAATATTTATATTTAACAAATACCTCTATCCCTCTCTTGAAAGATACAGGAATCTTCTTGTGCTTACCTCCAAATTACTCCTACCCATTTTCTATCTAGATTTGTAGTGTATAGTTTCATCTGGTTGGTAAATCCTCAGATATTAGTCATTATTATTGCTACATATATTTTTTCTGACACTACTTATTTAAGTTAGTAACTTGGTTTACCTATTACAGCAGGTTGTCCAACGATGTTGCTTAGTTAAAATGAGGAGGTACCTAGGAACTTAACTCTTGTTTATATCAGTTAGCCTGTGGCAAAGCTGGTTTCCTTATATGTCATTTTGCCACAGTTCCAAGAACCTATTGACGAGTTAAGTGAGAACTTACTGTACTTTTCCCAATGTTGCTTATTATATTCAGCTTATTCCTTTAGCATTCAGTCTTTAGTAATTGTTCAGAGATGATCTATTTATACTTTTTACCTTTGCCTATGTGAGTGAGCATTGGGTTATGTATGGAGATCTAGATTAAAATTTATTTTTTTCTCAATATCTTAAATATTACTTCATTGTCTCTGGTATCCACAGTCAAATATCTGTAAGTAATGTCTGTATTTTTTGGGTAGCTATCTGTCTCTGATCTGCATTTTTGCTATAATCGAAGTACAGATATCTTTTACTTCTCCTTCGTATGACTTTGTGTGTTCCTCTCTTC
>VMDR010034755.1:0-10967 GCA_007922815.1 Macrotus californicus | reverse complement strand
CAAATAAACAGGTAATTTACCATTTTATAACTGCTTATTAAAAATATAAAGAGAACAGTTGCAACTGCCTTTTTAAAATTTATTGTTTTTATTGATATTTTACTTGCTGTTTTATTTCCTTTGTTAATATTGTTTTTTATTACCAGCAATATTTCATTTTATTTTAAAACAAACCTTAATGAGGTATAATTGCATACGATAAAGTTCAGCTTTATGACTCTTGACAACAGTGTACACCTGCTGTAAGGAAGAGCTCTGAACCAGGGAGCTGCTTCAGTGTTCGTGATATTCTGGAAAACAAAGGAAAAAACCACACGGAGGACCAGCAGACGTGGGCGTGCGTGTATTACTCACGCTACAGGGGAGTGCACCGGTGACGACTGGTCAGTGAGAGAGAGATTGCACGTGTCTGGGTCCCACACTTGCTTTAAGGGTTCCCAGACCAAGCAGGCACGTGTCCTCCATGTGACGCTAAACCACATTACCTCGGTGTAAAGAAAAGGTGAAGACAGTCACAGGACAGGCAGCCACGCCCGAAAGGTGATAAGGAGGAAGCTACAATCCATTTCCAAAACAATACACATTCCTTCTGGCCAGAGACCCTCTGAATAGCCCTCAGGTATGGGAGGGGGAAGGGCCATGGATCCCACAACTTCCTAACTACCATCCCAATGAATGCAGCACATTTCTATCCTTCTAGAAAATTCTCTTGAGCCCCTTTGCTGCCTGTGCCCCCTGACTCCCCACCCTCTAGAGTCAGGCAACCAGATCTGATTTCTATTATTATAGATTAGTTTTGCTTGTTTTAGAATTTCTTATACATAAAATGACGCAGTAATTTTTTTGTGTGTGCTGCTTATTTCATTTAGAATAATGCCCATGAGATTCACCCATGTATTGCATGTATCAGTATTTCAGGCCACTAATTTCCCCAGTTGTACTATGTGGGATGAGAACACTACAGTTTGTTTACCCAGTCACTTTTTGATGGACATTTTGGTTGCTCCAGCTTTTGTGATATTTAATTTAGTTTAATTATTTGTGAAAATAATTTAAATTCTGAAATAATTTCAAACTTAGATAAAATGTATTGAATAGCATAAAGAATTTAGTTTTCCTTTAGTCATTTAAGGTTTACTTGAGGATATGCTGTTTTATTAACCCAAATACTTTGGTGTGTATTTTCTATAAACAAGGACATTCTCCTACGTAATCACAAGGCAATCAACAAAATGAGCATTAACACATTATCACCATAGAATCTGCAGGTCCTATTAAACTTTAGTTTTCCTAAGAGTTTAAAACAAGGCTACGCGTTGCAATCTCTTCAATGCCCTTCAATCATAGACAGTTCCTCAGTCTTTCCTTGCCTTTCCTGCTCTTAATATTTCTTGAGGATTAGAGCCAGTTATCTTGTAGAATTTCATCAACTTGGATTTTGCCTGATGTTTTCCCATGATTAGATGCAAGTTATGCATTTTTTTTGGCAAAAGTATCAGAGGAACGATGTATTTTTTTCATTGTATCCTGTTAGGTGGTAAACAGTTTTAATTTGTCTGGTTACTGCTGATGCTAACTTTGATTATTTGATGAAGGTGGCATTTACAAAGTTTCTTCATGTAAAATTACTCATGTGCCCTTTTGTGACTAATAAGTATTTTCTAGAGAGGTGTTTTGAGACTATATAAATTCCCACTGGTCCTCAAACTTTATTCATTTTAGCATACACTGATATATCATTAATAAATTAATATTACTATGCCAAAAAGATTTTCTAATTCTTTCATTCTACACTTATTGGTTGAAATTATGCCAAAAGAAAATGCTTTCTCTTATCAGTCCCCACTTATTTATTTATTGATATCAGTATAGATTCATGGATTCCTACTTTTAAAATGGCTTTTAATCTTTTACAGTCATTATACATTTTGATATTCAAGTTATCCTAAATTGGACAAATAGTCTTTTAAGCTAGGCTTTGTGTTGGTTTAACACGTTTCCATCATTCTTTAAGCAATTTCTTCTTTCTAGTATGATGTTTTCCAGGCTCATCTTTTATTTTTGATGTCCCAACTTTAAAATTAGCTGTTTTGCCAAGGAGCCCTAGTACCTTTAGAGGGAAGGAGGATGTATTTAGAAACCAAGATCTGGACACTAGGTGTGTTTATTGCTATTGGGATGTCACTGCTCCAGACCTTCTCAGTGGACAGAGTTAGGTATATATATATATATATTTTTTTTTTCTCTCTCTCCCCATGAGCTCAAATTGATACCTTCAATTCCAGTTCAGCAGCAAGCATTTATTTTAATTTTCCCCTTTCCATGTTTGTAACTCTTTTGTCTGGAGAAACGTGTTACTTGGGGAATTCACCCTCCCAGTAGGTCTCTAATCTCCTCTTGCCACCCCCTTCCTCCTTAGGTGGATGTGTTTCCCTCTCCCTGCTTAGGCCCTGTTAACAACCTACCAGCGCCACCTCCCAGGGAGCACACACTCTTCTTCTTCTTGCTCTGGCTCCAATATCTTACACCAAATGCTTACCACTGTCCCCATCCCTGCCCAACCCCTGTCTTGCTTGCCCTCTTACTGGCTAAATTATTCAGGGAGAAAAAGGAAGAAAGATATGAAAACAGACAGCAGTTTAAGAGTTTATAATCTCAAAGAGGAGTTTTTAAAAGTTATTTACCCAAATTATAACTTCAGGGTAACTAGCCATGCAGAGAGAATGAACTACGGCTTTTTCATTTTTTTTGTATAAGAAATATGTTGATTAACATATTGCTCACTTGTAATTATGTGTATTGCATTTAAAAACTGTAGAATCAGAGGTTTAGAACTAAAAGAGGAATTGGGATTCAGCATCTAGACAAGTCATTTTAGAGCTAAGGTGGGGTGAGACAAGTGGAATGATGTTCTTAAAGTCTTATTGTTGGTAGACATGTGAATGCTTGAATTTAGTTAACAAAACAAGAAAAAAGTTTCACATCTTTGATTTCCCCCCACAATTTGCATTTAGTCTTTTTCTAAATTTAATTTTTATTGTATTTTTCCATTATTATTTATTCTCCTTTTATACCCCCTCCCCCCAGCAATCCCCACACGTTGTCCATGTCCATGAGTCCCTTTTCTTTTTGCTCAATGCCTCCACCCCGTCACCTCCCCTGCCCCCACTAGCTATCACCTGCTTTCCATATATGATTCTGTCCCCATTTTCCTTGATAGTTCAGTTTCTTCATAGGATTCCACATATGAGTGAGATCATATGGTACTTGTCTTTCTCTGACCAGCTTATTTCACTTAGCATAATGTTCTCCAGTCCACCCATGCTGTTGCAAAGTGTAAAAGTTTCTTCTTTTTTTATGGCTGAGTAGTATTTCACTGTGTAAATGTCCCATAGTTGTTTTATCCACTCATCTATTGATGGACTCTTGGGCTGCTAATGTCAATAAGGACTTCTCAGAATGGTTCCACATTTCTGTTGTATAGGCAAAAACAATACCCACCATTTTTGAGTACCCATTATATGTGTATTATATTGTATTAGAAGCTTTCCATAGATTGTTTTCATTGACCATTTGGATTTTATGGTGTGTATATTATACAAAAACTGAACGTAGGTTAATTCTCTTACCGAGAATAATATATTCGGTAGCAATAAACTTATGATTTATATATAGATGTGCATAGTTCGGAATTGCTTCTGCTATGCTGGAGAACCTGTTCATGTTTTCAGCAGAGGTCCATGCATGGGTTGGTATTAATAAAATCAGCTTAATAAAAGCAATGATTTCTTTTTTCAGGCACTTGAAAAGTCCTGGGGGGGGGTCTGGTTTCAGCGGCAACTTGATCATGCTCCCACCTCCAACTGAGGCCTGACCCACATTGTCTCTCAGCTCAGCAATGCTTCCTTTTATGTGTTGTCTTCATTCTCTGTCTCCATGAGGGGCAAGTTGGTCTGGAGTTCCTGTCTGCATTCAAGCAGGTTTAAAGTCAGGGGAAATGGAGGATCCCTCAGATTCCTAGCAAAAGCTCCACTGTGTTTCGAGGTCTCTGATATGTCATTTGTCCATCCTTGACAAATTACTAGGGTCAGTTAAAGCTGTCTTCTGAAGTCAAGTCTCCCAAATTCCAAAGTGTGGCAGTAAATTAGATACAAAGCAGCTTTCCTTAGGATACTTGGAGAACTCCTTTATGAAAAGACTGAAGGAATGTTTTGTGGCAAAAGCAAATCTCTTCATAAAGAATAATCAAATAGAGCTTCTGATTCTATTATAGTTCCCTGCCATCTACACTTTGGTCAAAAAGCCAAAATGTCTCATTCACACAGCGTGTGCCCAAGGCTTTATGGTTAAATCGTGGCCTAGATCACGAGTGTCCTAGGCTTACAAAGCATCGAGAGCATTTGGGCCGTACTCTGATCAGCATCTCCGAAGCCCCCACACTCTGTGAGTGTCTGAACTGCAGGTTGTAGTCCCTTCCCCTGACCTCTCTTCACTTTCATAATTTACTTTTTCTTCTCTTCTCCCCTTTGGTGTCTGCTTTCACTTAGTCACAGATTCTTACCGCCTTGCTGATCCCTCTTTTCCTGAGCAGAAAATGAAATTTCAGAACTAAGATAAAGTCAAGTCTTAAATTTCTTTTACTATGCCCGCCGGGAAAGACAAGTGCATACATTGAGCTTCACACTTCACATTTCCTATTTTTGGAAACTTTAGTAGATAGAAGGCTTACTATCCAGAAATAATCAGGTGTATCTACCCTCTGATTAATTAAACATTTGACACTTCTCCCAAAGGAGGTTTTGTCCTGGGAACTTCTGAATAGCTGGGTGATTTTGCACAAAAAGAGAGAAAGTGTTTAAGCATAAGAATTTTTAAATGTCATAAATAACATCAGAGAAAAGGATTGGATTAAAAATAATCTAAAGAGGGCTAAATGTAATTATTGGTCAATTTACCTCATGCCAGATGTTGCTCTCAGTACTCTGCTGTCGATTCAATGACTTCTTAGCTGGGTAACTCCATTTTAGCACTTCTATTTTTCAGATTAAACATTTTTTCCTCAAATGGTTATATTTATGATGCAGAGCAGTTAACATTTATTTGCCCAATCTGTACATAGGAATCAGACATGGTCTAATTTTTGGATTGCAGAAGTGTGGCGGATATTTGAGGAACAGGGGATCACCCGTGGGCTGTTGTTGCTCACCCCACCACCAGCATGAGGTCCATCTGAATCTTAGCCAAATTTTCTTTTAACGATTTTGCACATGTAAGTGACTAGCCTACGAGTTCCTGGCCACTTACCTGTGAGTATCTTTTTGTCATATTAATAGCAGATCAATAAGTTGCTTCAACTGAAAAAGAACATATAATTATATATTTATGTTATCTATTTGATTTTCTGAAAACTTATATTGGGATCTTAGAGCATTAGGAGAGATTATAATGTCTACAACATCCATTAGCACTTGACTTATAATTTGTTTAAATTCAATACCAATATACCTAGAGTGAATCCTTCAACTTACCATTAAAATGAAAAATTTATATGCTGAGACACTTAAGGATTCACAATCTTATGTTCTGCTAGTTAGCTAAAAAGAATAGAAACACTTTTTAGGGAGGGAGTTGCTTAAGCTGCACATTTTGAATAGAGGCCACAAGATAAGTAAAAGGGGTAAGAGCATGACTAAATAAATGACCTAAGGAATTTTTTGGAAAATTCTCTAAAAGAGCAGTGTGTGTCTTCCTCATAGGGCCTGCTAGCTAGGGCCAAACTACATCTCCAGTTCCCATTTTGAAGTCCTGGAGCTGGTTCTTTTTAAAAACAAGCAAGAGAACACAGATAGCAAACTTGATGCAGCCTTCAAAGTCAGTTCAATGTCATAAGCTATAAGCAGTAACAACTCTTTCAAATTAGGACCATGTTAGTAAACTAAACTGAATTTGGGTTTAGTCACAGTATCACACACCCTTTAAATATGTTGAACAGACACTGACAGTGACCGTTGCAGAGAAATCCTCCATGATATGCACGCTGCACAAAGATAACCTTTCATTAGTTACACTGTGTTTGAAGAGCAGTTGGTAGCGCCAGCGACTACAGATCCAAGAGCTAACTCTGTAGTTCTGTCCACACCTTGGGCATACTTTGAATTAGGAATGAATGGGGTCATATGTTGGCACGAGACGACATCCCATTTAAGTGAGCGGCAGCATGCTGGTTTGCTTTGTTTCCTCATCACTGCCTAACATATTTCTGGGCACACAGAAGGTGCTTAATAAATGTTTCCTGAGTTGGATCAGTAATCACCCTATACTGAAGTTTTTACTGCAAGGTACTGTGATGGCTTGCTTACTTTTAATTACTTATCTGATTATTGAAGTCACTGAGGGAAAGTTCCTGTCCTTTAAATACTAAATACTCAGAGTTAAGTGTCAGGCTTGGTGCCTCCCAAGAGTACAGTAAATATTTGCTCCCAAACCAAATAAGAGTTGCATTAATTATGATGCTCTTGAAAAGTCTGAGGTGAAAAATACCCCAGTGTGAAAGATGAAGTCATTGAAACCAGAAATCTCTGATGAGTTTCCCCAAATGCAAAACAAATCAGAGGAGACTATAATTTAGGTATGTGTTCGGCTTTCTATCAGCTTGGCTTATGAACCATGAGCACAGATCTGTTATGCCTGTTACTTTAAAACCAGAAATGTTCATCCTTCACCAGTTGTTATTGCTGAACAATAGCTCACTGGCTTCCACTACTGACTGCACTTGAATATTTTATTCCTGTGGAGTATACAATCCAATCCTTACCCCCACCAGTAATATCTCCCAATAAAGTAAGGAAGGTATGAGATTTCAGTCTCAAGATAATTTCTATTTTACTATTTATATCCTTATTGTTTTTCCTCACTCGATCTAGCTGGCCTTTTAAGATTATGGTTATGTCTTGTCACAAACCATCTCCCTGGTTTGTAAACTGTCCTTCTTAATTTCCTGGATGTGAATAAACACGGTTTGTAATCCTTCACTTATAAATGGTCTATTTAGGTCTTGGACAATGTGGAGCTGATGCTGCACAGGTAATTTTGCTCATTAGAATGTTGCTCCTTACCTGGAACCACTGATGGTTTCCTTCTCTCTGAAGAGTCCCTGTGCCTAGAAGTCGGCGTGTGATGCCCCGTGGCCTGGCACAGAGGCGGGAGCAGACAGCAGTGGCTAATAGTTCACATGCTGTCACATTTTTCCATGTACAAGGTTATGTAAAGAGACAGGAAAGAGTACAGAAATAAAAGTATTTGAAATTCGTGAAATGCTTTCAAATATATTATGTAATAATTGAAAATAGTTACCATCCCACGTTTTCCTAAGTAAATGTTCTAAGAAAAGGAAGAGGAGAATCTTTTCTCTAATTTTTAACAGTGAGAATTTTTAAGGCTTAAAAGACCTAAACACTTACCACTTTCTCATTCACACTATTCTCATGTTTAGGGTATCTGTCATTGCAGCTATGCCAGGGCCTCTTCCATAGCTGCCCTCTGGCTTCCTTGCACAGAGAAGGTTGTTGACTCACCTGACTCTTGGTCTGAGGGCTTTTTGTTGAGCTGCCCAAATGCTTCTGGCTTAAGAGGGAGGTGAGCTGAGTGCTGCAGAATCAATGCCCCCAGGACGGTCTACAACTAAGGATGGAAAGACAGTTGAAGAATGGGTGCTCCTGGTTTCTCTGCCCTGTGGAGGGGTAACCGAAATTCTTGTCTTTCTGATGGCCAGTGGGGTAAAGCTCTATTTCACTGAGGTAATGTGCTCATTAATACACTTTCGTGGCTTCCTTCACTTCTCTGTTTTGCTCCTCACTCCCTATGGGAGTTTTCTGAGATTTCCTTTTAAGTAAACTGCTTATGTTTGAATTCTTGCCCAGGGCATGCTATTGATGGAACCTATAGCTGAGTTTATATTCCAATGAACTGAGGGCAGAGATTTTGGCTGCTCTATCCATTCATCTAACGTTACAAACAGAACAGGCTTGTACCAACCTGGCATCCAATGCTGGGTGAATGACTTTCTGTGTCTGAATAGTAATTAATTTTGCTATTAACAAAGATTGGCGTGTAATATTAGACATGCTCCCAAGAATCCTCAAGACATGCTATTAAGAATTAGATATACTTAAGTGACAGCAGCTGTCTCTGTTGAATATCGATAGTAGTAGTTAGACCCCGAGGTAGATATTTGGAATGCACATTTTATTTTATCTTCATAGAAGCACCAAGATCTGGTTAAGAAGGACCCTGTCTCTGGGACCAGACTGCCTGGTTTCATCGTTCGTTGCAACTTTAGAAACCTCAAGAAAATAATTTTCTTAGTTATGCCTGTTTCTTCTCTTTTAAAATGGGGTGAAATTAGCTATCTTACAGGGTTGTTAAGCTGATACATGTCATGTGTTTGGCCACTATCTCACATGTTCAATAAATACTAGCTGTATTAATAGCTAATATGATATACCATGATGAGGATAAATGATTCAGCTTATTTATGTTGTATTAAGTGTGACTCAGGGATCTCAAGAAACTTGTCTAAGGTTGTACAGTTAGAGAGTGTAAGTCTAGATTTGACGCTTTGTTCTTCTGACCTTGAACTTTCTACTACCACCTTCATCTGGACCACTGTCACGTTTTGCTTGGACTTCTGCAAAACTCTGATGTCCACATGCTGCCACCGGAGTCATCTTTCTAAAATGCCTACAAATCTGACTATATCACTTCACTTAAAAGATTATCCATATTTCCCAGGTTATAGTCCAAGCTCTTTAATATCCCCTACAAAATCTTTCATGAATTATGAGTCACTGTTTCTCCAGTCAGTCTCATCATTCACCACTCTCCTATCCCTTCCGTCCCCATTCCGTCTCTACCCACCCTCTGGCCAAACTATGCGTATTTTTACCCTGAGACTTTGCATATCCAGTAAGTCTTTAATGCCTTGCATAGGTTCTTGGAAACTGCAACTTTTAATGAGACAATATGTAATGAAATCAGTTTTGTCACAGGCTAATTGATATAAACAAGAGTTAAGTTTCTATGGCATATTTGTGATCACTAAACATTATGAAACTTCTAAGAACCAAAACACTTCCAATATTAAAAATTGAAATAAATGTGAGCTATGCATACATTTAAGAAAGATGAATCAAAAACAAGTAAGATCATTTATTCTTCACCTCTGTCTTTTCCAGTTTAGGGTAGCAGGTGGCCAGAGCCTCTCCCGGCAGCTCAGGTGCAAGGTGAGACCCACACTGGGCAGGACATACTTTCATCAAAGGGCCACCTACCTATACACCCCACCCACAGGTACTCAGGCTGGGACAGTTTAGACAGGCCAGTGAAGCTAATGTGAATTGTGAGAGGAAACCGGAATACTCAATGGAAGCCCATGCAGACGTGGGGAGAATGTACCAATTTCACACAAACTGGCCCTGCCAGGAGTCTTTTATTTTTCTGTCAACAACAACAACTACAGCAGCAACAACAACAACAACAACAGAAAACCTGGAATGAGAGGGCCTTATTGGAGGACCTACCGCGCTGACTGCTGCTTGAAATCCCCCCACTTTACCTCCCACTTCTTCATCCCAACCCCTACTTGTTTTAGGTGTCAGCAGAGATTCTGTACCCTCCACAAAGCCTCTTTGGACCCCACAAGCTTGAGTCGGTGCCACAAAGTGTTTGATACTGGCCCCGTTCAGGATATGTCCGAGGCATCTAACTTATGCGTCTCATCTAGTCCCTCTCTGACCAAAGGTTCAGGTTTTAGGGGACTGGCAATGCCTGCTCCTCGTGTCTTGAAACACCTCAGATAAAAGCTCTGAACCTCCGTGTAAGAAGTCTTACTACAGTTTCCATGTCGTGAAGAAGCCCAAGCTAGAACGTAGCTAGAGATAGAGACAGACAGACAGATAGACAGACAGACACAGAGAGAGGTGTTTGGCCATCCTCCTGCTGTTCCAGCCCTCAGCAATTCTAATAATTCTGGCTGAGGCCCCAGGCACCACGAAGGAGGGCTGCGCCATTCTCTTTCTGCTGACCCACAGAATAATGTGTCATGAAAATAACAAATTGTTTTAGTCACTATGCTGGGAGAGAATCTGTAACCAAATAATTGACAACTGGAATGGGTGCTTCTCCTGTATGCTTTCATAGTGCTCTCTCCTTACCCAGCTGTAGTGCTTGTCACGGTACCCTGTAACTGCTTCCTGGTGTATGTGTCTCTATGGACTTGCAAGTGCTCAAGTGTAAGGATGGCTTCTGGTTCACCATCATTTAACACATTGCCTGGCACGGCGCTGGTACTCCATCAATATTAGTTGAATAAATAAATTTAATTGTATTCATTGATTCAGAATTATGAATGTGAAAAATAGTGTTTAGGTTATTGCTTTATTAATGATCATCTTCTTGATATTTTTTTCTCACAAGATTCCTGTAACCTCTCTCATTTTTTCCTCAAATATCTATGGTACCTATAATATTCCAGACATCATGGTGAGTGCTGGGAACACAACAGGGACCAGGAAACACAGTTCTTGCCTTTGTGGAATAGATCTTCCCATTTTACAAAGGAGACAAATAAAAATTTGTGTAACTAAAGATAGGATTATAAACTATGGACGTATATGGTTGTATCAGAGCATCTCCCAGGGAGGAATAAAACAACTGGGGAGGTCTGGCAGGCTTGCCTATGGAGGTGACTTAAAGAGTAAATAGAAATTAGGCAGTTAAAGAATTGGGGGTGGTCTGGGTAGGATAAGAATTCAGGGGGCGGGAGCAGCTCATGGGAAGTCTGATGCAGTGGAAGTCTCTGTGCTTTTCAGGCACCGGAAGCAGATCCGTGGGATTAGAGCTTTATTTCTTAGCGTTCTAGAGAGCTTCACGTTCATTGCTTTAGCAGAAGTTTTTCTCTGTACCATCCT
>VMDR010034754.1:0-10971 GCA_007922815.1 Macrotus californicus | reverse complement strand
CACTTATAATGGATTCAGGGGAACATTTTAATGTTATTCTTGCATTAGTATTAAAAATAGAATTGACAAAGTAAATTATGAATTTCTCTTTTGTCAGAAAATCTAGTTTTAAAGAAACTTTTATTCTGATTTAGTCTGTAAAATTGACAGCATACATATTTTTTCTTGAAAATTAAAAATGTGCTTCAAATATACTTTTTTGTTTATTCATGCAACATCTATTGAACACCTATTATACTCCAGACACAGTACTGGGCATTGGGAGATATGAAAGTAAACAAGACCCAGTCCCTGCCCTCAGGAAGCCTACAGTGTACAGGGGATGGTGACAAGGACATGATTTCTCACAGATAATGTGATGATGCCCTGTGGGGACTGGCAGAGGGCATGAAGGTACAGCAGAGCCTCACCAGCCTCCAGGACTCCAGGCACCCCTTGTCAAAGGCAGCTGAAGCCTAAAGAATCAGTAAAAGTTAGTCAGCTGCTCAGAGACTGCTGTGTGTATGTGTGTGTGTGAAGTCCCAAAAGTGAGAGAAAGAATAGTGCTTTGGAAATGGAGGTGCTTTCAAATGGCAAGAATGGAGAGTAACAGGGAAGGTTTAAAAGAAGCAGCACGTCCTGTCCAGGTGGCTAAGTTGGTTGAAGCAACATTTTGCACACCAAATGTTGCGGGTTCGATCCCTGGTCAGGGCACATACCTAGGTTGCAGGTTCCATCCTTGGTCAGGGCACTATGGGAGGCAACCAATTGATGTTTCTCTTTCCAATCAATCAATTGATTAATATTTCTCTTTCTCTCTCTCCCTCCTCCTCTTATTCTTTCTTTCTCCCTTCCTCTCTCCATAAAATCAATAAACATACTATTGGGTGAGGATTTTTTAAAAGTCTAAAAGAAGAGGACTGCCCTGCTCCTGAATGTCCCCCGTCCAAAAATCTGGACTTTAAAAACTAATAAAAGATTTTAAAGAAAGGCAATGATATGCTCAGATCTGCATTTTATAATGATCATTCTAGCTGCAGTGAGAGAATGGACTGGAGGCTGGCAAGACCGGAGGCAGTGAACTGCCAGGAGGATGGGGTGAGAGAGGTCCAGGGGACAGTGTAGTAGTACCTGAACTGGAGCTCAGTGAGGAAGCTGACAGATTGAAAAATAATTTCTCCAAGTAACATTAAGACAAACAATAAATTTAAATATTTTCATGGAGCTGTGAAATATTTTAGTGGTCCATAGTTTTCAAATCTTTCTTATAAACCTAATGTTATCTCTACCAAAACAGGCTTGAAAATAACTTTCTGTAATTTTTATTCCTCAGGTTATATAACATTAGCCTAAGTAAGCAAACCTAACACATCCAGAGTATAGAAACATATCCAAGCTACTCTGTTCCCAGTAGGGGTAGATATTGAGGCAGCCAATATTATCACCAGATACCTCTCTTAGCTCTAAAAGCCAGTAGATAAATTCACCTGCTCTTATCCCAGCTCAGAACCAGTAGGTGAACTAACCTGTTATACCAGCTCACAGTGTTGCCCACTCGTACACTTCCCATCCCCTGGGGTGAACAGACAGATTCAGGTTGCAGGATACAACTCAGGAATGGAAACGTCAGAGAACCTACTGCATCCCGAGTTCCCAACACACACATTCCTCTGCCTTCGGCTGAGGCAATAAAGAACACCTCCTTTGAGGAGATATGATTTCCATGGCTGAGAAGTGTTCAACTACACTTCTTCTCTTCTCCAGCAGGTGGCAATGAGTAACCCAAAGAGAACTATTCTAGCCAAAGCCAGAAGGGCACTGAATGTTTAAAATTCTTAATAAAATGCCAACTTTTAAAATATTTAAATTTTGTTTAAATGACACAAAATGGAAAGCCTACAAAAGGTTCTAAGAATTGCAAACAATTATGGCAGAAACAGGCATCTTAAAATTTCAATAAAAACAGAGGTGGTGGGGAGTAGTTGGGGGGAATGCAGATAACTGTAATTGAACAACAATAAAATAATTTAAAAATTTTTTCAATAAAAACAGAACCCTACAATTTACATAAAAAATTTATATATAAAGGATGTTGCTACTGATGAGTGCCAGGTAACCGGAGCAGTTACTCTACTCATTGAACAATGAATTAGCTATAACCAATAGCCTCCCTATTTCTTCCAAATTTGGCTTCCCATGGCACTGGTGGCTTTCTCCCTCTCTCTAGGAGGGACTACAACTTTCCATGGATACCCAAGGAGTCCAGATAGGCTCGTAGTCTAGTTATCTGAAGGCACCTGGTTCCTTCAGATAACTCCTGACAGTTCACATGTAAACCCAGATACCTTGATTCCAAGTAGCCTGTGTGAACTCCATCGACAAGGATGTTCAAAACTTTGGTCTTGAAGAAGAGAAAGCAAAAGGGGAGAGGATGTCCTTTCACTGGGATGCTCACTATGACATGTCCAACAGAGCACCTTGGCCCCACTGTGTCCCCTGTGCCTTCTTGGCATATAAGTTTCCTAGTAAAGCCTGTTCCTTTGTCTATAACATTGTGAATTTTTCTGAGTGCTCTTACATATGTTTTAAGTTGTTTTAACTTATATACTGTAAGTTGCTTTCTAGATGATGAGCATTCCTTGTTCTTTCCATGGTCTCATTGACTGTAATCTCTCAGGGAATCACCAATATATAGTGTGTGACAGCAATCTTTCTAATTAGAAGATGAGAAGTAAAACCATAATGTGTTCTAGTGGAATGCCTTTAAAGCGCTCAAAAAGCAATGTTAGAATTTGGTACGAGACTTAAGAAATCCATAATTTTCATTTCTCTGTTTTTACCTAGGTACTACTGGTTTAAATGATTTGTAAAATTTTCCCTGACATTTTCTGCCTCACATGTCTATAGGAATATTCAGTTTGCTGAACACCACCTTTTCTGTGGATTTTTTGGAGGTACTGAGGCTGAGATCAACTGGAGGAAAGAAAGTTCTCCATTGTGACATCCACTTGTTGTCTTTCATGCTTCAAAATAAGTGTAAAAAGACCTTATCAATCATACAACACTAACTGTCATGATTTCACAGCTCCTTGTGACATGTTTGTTATAAACAGATCTTTTTATCTCTGGCCTACCCAACTAATGATAGAAAACAAAGAGAGAATAGCTCTCTAAGGTTAAATTATAGAAATCCCTATTGCATTAACACGCAAAAATTATTATTCTCCTGAATGTGATTAAGTTATTGTATTTGCAGGGCTTGAGGGCTCAAACTTATTTTTTTGTTACACCATGTGACTAAATTCCATAAGTCTAAGTCATTGCTGATTATCTTTTTAATGTGTAAAATTATACAAAATCTTTACTTTTTTTATTTTCTAAAACCCATCATACTATAAGTTTAATTGATTACTTTTTCAGAACAAGAAATTAGATGTTTAGAGAAATTATGAAAAACCCCAAAGTTGAATAAAGATAGTCTATGCAAATAAAAATATCATACCACCCAATGCATAAACTAAAACAATAAAACCTATGAATTTTAGTAATAATTTTAAGAAGTAACAGTTATCTATTTGCATACATCAAAGACAATGGTTTTCTTTTTTTTTTTTTTAAGATTTTATTTATTTTTAGAGAGAGGGGAAAGGAGGGAGAAAAAGAGGGAGAGAAACATCAATTGGCTGCTTCTGGCAGGCCCCATCCAGGGACTCAGCCTGCAACCCAGGCATGTGCCCTGACCGGGAACCAAACCAGCAACCTTTCGGTCTGCAGGCCAGCACTGCGACAATGGTTTTCTTTTATTTATTGACTTATTTGACCTACAAATGGAATCATTCTATCTATCTATCTATCTATCTATCTATCTATCTATTTATTTATTTATAGAGAGAGGAGAAGGGAAGAAGAAAGAGAGGGAGAGAAACATCAATGTGTGGTTGCCTCCTGCATGCCCCCTACTAGGGACCTGGCCCACAACCCAGCTATGTGTTCTGACTGGGAATTTAACTGGGCACCTTTTGGTTTGCAGGCTAGCACTCAATCCACTAACCCACCCCAGCCAGGGCTGGAATCATACTGTTTTAACTTGCTTTTTCCACTTAACAATATATTTTGGCATCTTTCGTCTCATTCTTTTAATAGACTGTGTAGCATCCCAACACATGAATATCATTATGCTGACCAATTCCATATTTATAGGTGTCTGCATTGTTTTCAATCTTCTGCTATTAGGAATAATGCCACAATAAATATCCTGTACATATGTCTTTGTGCCCTTGAATGATTATTTGTATAAGATCAATTGCTAGAGGGAAAATTGCATAGTCAATAGTACAAATATTTATATTTTAACATATATTGCCAAATAGTCCCTTCAAAAGGCTATATATTTGTGTATATACCACTATATATTCTTATATAAACACTGTATCAGAGTAAGGCAGTGATTTTCAGACTTTTGTTACATGGGAACTTTTTCTTTGAAAGAAATCCTTTTCAGGACCAAGAATATAAAGCAGAAAAGGAACTTTGTTTTGGTGAAAGCTGATACTAGGGTGGGAGGCCTACTGTTCTTGCCTTTGGCCCTGCCCTGACGTTGGCTTCTGTGGCACTTCAACATGGCCTCCTGGACACAATACAATATAGGCAGTTTATCTTTTTCTAACATAATGTGTTTTCAAATATATGTGACTGGCTGAAAATAGAACTAACATGATGTAAGACTTAAGAATTATTTTAAAATCCCTAATTACACCTCAGTTTCAGACACAATATTCAGTAATTTAGTACTAACACTACATATGTGTTCTTTCATTGGTTTCTTTTTCTTTACAATGAGCATCTGATTATGGCTAATTTCTGTTCCTTTTAGATGGATAAATGATTTTCATCTTCATCTTAACTACACTAAATGTATGAAACCTAAACTTGTTATCACTGGGATCAGCACTTTCAGCACTTTGTTTCCCTTTATTTTAATGAGAAGGGCAAAATTTAATAAAATATTAAAATAATTATAGAAACAAACTCATCAACAAAGGTAATAACTGTCAAATCTGAACTGAAACTCTTGGTTGTATCACCATTTAATATTTCATAATGTTAATTCATTAACTGATATATAAAAACCTGAACTGAAGGAAAGGTGGTTTACGTGTGACTGTAAAGTACATACAACAGCAGGTGGCAAAAATTTGAAGAACTACCTATATATCATTGTAATCAGTGACTCTCTTTAGTGGTTTAGAGCTATTTTCAATTTTTTCTTAACAATTTTATCAGACTTGAACAAGCCTGTTTTTCCCAGGAAAACAATGAAAGAAGAGGGCACCAGGTAAAGAATACACAGATGTCCACTTAGGCTAAGGAGCCATTTGTTCTGGTAATCTTGGAAAACCAGATGCTCCTCTCAGAGCTCTCACTCCAGATCTGAGCTTCTGAGAGATTCCTCTGAATGGAGGCCTCTGTTTTGCCTGATTTTCTAGGAGAATGCTAGTCTCTTTTTTTCCCCTAAACCTTTTTACTTTTATTCTGATTTTTGTTGGATTGAAAAGAAATCATCCAAGTTTTATTTCAAGGTTGTTTCACATAGGCATAATTGGGCTTATTATTTTTAGCCAAATTGTCCTTCTTTTCATAATTATAGAATGCTTCTTAAAAGCATCCAGAAATCCTGGCTCTTAGAAACAAGGATGGAACACACTCAACTATCTGAAAGGAGGAGATCTTTAACCTCAATAGATGCTTATTGTGAAGAAAAAACACAGTAAAAAACACAGAAAGAATGATTTGAGCCATTGATTCAACAAATATATGAGTCCTAGTTGCTAAGGGAGTACAAAATGTATAAACCATGGTCACTACCCTAAGTTTATGATCTGACCAGGGCAACTAGGCATAGTCCCAAAAAGTTACATGATAATTTAAAGTAGTTTAGAATACATTGTGAGGGTGCACTCTCCCTCCTTGAGCACTACTGTACCCTTCCCTTCCCCCTCTTCTTCCCCAAGAGGCATGCACCTCCTAAACTTTAAAGGACCCCACAAGACTTGCAGCCAGGGGAGCAATGGGCAGCAGCCACTCATCTGGGACTAACCCCCTAAACCTGTCTCCAAGGCTCTATTCTCTGACTCCCAGTGAGCCAAAGCAGCCTGGTCTAGGCTCTCTCCTGTTGCATCTTCTGTCCTAAGCCCTTCCTTGTTTCAGTGTTCCCAGCTTTAATAAATGTACTCTCAAAATAAAAAAAAAATAAAATGTGAAATGTGTGGTACAGATTATAGTTGCCATGGAAGACCTACCCTTTCATATTCTCAGTTCATTAACCACTTTATAGTTTCATGTGCCCTTGTGCCCAGTCTAGACTTCATGCCCAGACACTTTAATTACATCAGCATCTCAGAATCCTTTGCCCACTTGATCTCGCATATCTGCCTTATCGATCTCCAATCCTGAGTAAATTCTGCTGTCTGCTTTCTCAGCTTTTTCTCCCAGGGTGCTAAGCATAGCTGGAGAGAATTATGTTCTTTGCTTTACCCGATTCTCTATGTGATATCTCACAATTCTTCCAATTTTGCTTAATCTCCTGGAGCTCCTGATCCCAGAGGCTCCTTCATCTCAGCAGGTGACGTGACCTCCTTTGCTACAGGAATCAAGGGCATCAGGCTTAATTTCACCTTCTATCTTCCCAATGTGAAATCCTTTTCTGATCTTCATTTTTCCTTTACAAAAGTAAGTTCTCTACCTTTTTCTGATGATCTTCTCCCCTACAAGCTTCCTCCAGAATTTGACCTACAATTTCCTCTCCGTTGGCTCCTTCTTCTCAACCCCCAAACATGTTTACAACTATCCTATTCCCATACCTCCTTGCATTTGTTATTACTGCATAACAAATTACCTGACAATTTAGCAGATTAAAACAACAAAAACTTATCTCATAGTTTCTGAAGAATATAAATTCAGCTTAGTTGATGATTTTTGTGGCTCTAGGTCTCTCATGAGGCTACAATAAAAATGTCATTCAGAGCTTGACTTGGGGCTGCAGAATCCACTTCCAAGGTGGAGTTTCCTCACAATTTGGCAACTGGGTCACCTTTCTATTCCTTTCAGCACTCCAACAATACCTTGCTCATACTAGGTTCTTAACCTTTTTTGAATGAATACATTTACCTAGATCATTAAGATTTAACTTTACTCTCACAAAAAGGCAAATTAAAGTCCCTATAATCTCTATGAGACTAACATATTGAGCTAAGGGAAATTGCAGAATGGTCTCTGCTAAAGAAGAATACAGTCTTCTTTTCTATTATTTGACTAATTTTAATGGAGTGACTCAAATTAAATCATGATTATTCTCCAAAAAGGTTTGCTTCTGAGATATGTTTGCACATAGTATTTTTACAGTCCCCAGTCAACATGAAATTTCCATGGAAACAGATCACACACACTGGAGAAGAAAGGAATTGAATTGTGTTTGAACTGCATTTTGTTATCTCCATGGAGCTATTTGTGCTAAATATTTGAGTGCACAGGGAAACTATAATTTAAAATTGCCTAAGTAAAGACAAAATATTTAATGCTTTTTTAAAATGATAATACTTGCTATTCGTTTTGAAGATTTTTATTAATATGTGGAGATAATACAAAAAGTTTGAATATTCCTTAAATCATACATAAATATCAGCAAGTCAAATACCCATTTGCTTCTTTGCTAGTGCAGAAAAAGAAAAGAAATTAAATACTCACCATGGAAAGGGGGGCATTGCTGTTTTTTGGTTTATAGATAAAATAATTTCTTCTGAATATCATTTTAGTCTAAATTTGTTGTCTAGCAACAATGTGACAGCTGGGTTCCCCCAGAGAAACTGACTCAGGAAAGCAAGGAAGAAGGAAGCCCCAGTGCCTTTTATTAGCTAGTCTTAGAAGTGGTGTATCATAACCTCTGCCTTATTCTATTTGCCAGAAGTGAGTCACTAAATCCAGCCTACACTCAAAGTAGTAGAATTAGTCTCCACCCCTTAAAGAAAAGAACTTCAAAAATTTGCAGACACTTTAAACCCACCACACCTCTCAAATATACCATTTTTCAAGTCTGCTAGTTCTAAATTTGTTGTCTATCAATGAGCTGTTGAACATTTTTTATTACAAACATGACTAATCAAATAGGAACAGTTAGTTTAAAATACATGGGTAGAAACTAAAAGATGAAAATATGTTTACTCACTAAATAGTACTGTAAATCTTTAGGACTTGAGAAATGTGCTCTCTTTAACTTAAGCACTGTGAAAATCTACCTAGGAACTTAAAATCACTAGAAATACTGTACCTTAAAGATTATATTTTTCTAATGTCTTTGGAACATAAATATATCTTTATACATCAAAATTCTTAGAAATCTATTCCAACAATTCAACATGTTCAAGAGATGTCAGATACAGCTCAGAATTTTCTTAAAATTTTCATTCAAAGTTTTCATTCAACAACTGTTGACTTTTATGTTTACATTTCAATAAACAAAACAAACATAACATAGAAAAAAGGAAAATAATTACAAAAGCTCTGCATCCTGTTTGTTGAAAATGAGGACATAGGCTATAAAGAAGTTAAATCACACTTATATTACTTGCTTCACAATCATTACAACCATTGAGTTTTAATGTTAATGAAAGAATGTATTGGTAGAAGACAATTTAAATGTATTAGTAACACACTTAGCTTGTCCTTTTTTTGATTTATTATTTTTTAAAAATTTTATTTTTTTATTTTTAGAGAGAGGGGAAGGGAAGAAGAGAGGGAGAGAAACATCAATGTGTGGTTGCCTCTTACACACCCCCTACTGGAGACCTGGCCTGCAACCTAGCCGCATGCCCTGACAGGGAATTGAATTGGCGACCCTTTGATTTGCAGGCTGGCACTCAATCCACAGAGCCACACCAGCCAGGGCACACTTAGCTTGTTCTTTATAGACCAATTCTCTACACCAAAATTCATCTTGCAAAAAAGGACCACATCTCATACTCTGCCAGGGGCAAAACTGAAAAAGCAAGAAGGTAACCGTCAAAAAAAGTAGCAGAAAGCTGCCAGTGGTGAGTATCCCTTCCATTTGGCCGGTTTTAATTATTCCTTGACAGTTATGCTCCATTGCATATTTGAATGAAGCCTCTACCTGGTAGGACAGAATAAGGCTGAGTGATAATCACCTCCCCAGATAGGTTCGCTACATGCTCAATCACTTTCTCCAGTTGGGGAAGAATTGCCTTCCAGAGAGAGCTATGATTCTGTTTCCTCACAGGCCTTTACAGGGCTGCCTATACCTTCACCTAAATTACTGGCAACCATGCTTAAAGGAGTAGGAGAAGCTTTGTCCCACTCTAGGAACAAAATTTCCTTTTCTGGGGCAGCTGTGGCTTTGATTGAACCAAGTGACAGCTTAGAGGTGCAGATTTAATTACCCTTTGACTCTTCTACAGGGGGTGTGAGTTTAGTGGACAGAGGGCCATATGCCCAAAACAAAGGTAAGCTTAAAATCTAAGATGTAATGACAGAGCCAAAAATGGACAAAAAAGCAAAAACACTCAGGCCTGGAAAGTGACACTCTAATTAGATTTAATGAGAACCTATATGCCATAGATCATTGATTTTTCCCTTTTGATTCATTCTCTAACTTACTTGGTGCCCTAAGAGACTAACCTATGTGGACTACATCACTGGGCTCCCTTGCCCTCTGACTTCTAGTTGTGTTCAGAGAATGGGGAGTGGAGCTGGTACTGAGAGGGAACTGGTAAGAGAGTGAAGAAGGGATGTTTGTTTCCCTGGCTCCCTCCCTGTCACATAGCCATAGGTTGGCTGTTCCCCTCTGCTTATATTATCACTCCTGTCCAGTGGCCCTCATAACATAGGTCTCTGTCAAGGGTTCAGCCACCATTCCTTCCAATTGCCCTTTCTAGCTTAAGGCTGGAAATAGCTCCCTGCTATTACTAGCCATGGGGTACTAAAACATTCTTCTTTATTTTTTCTAAACTTTGCCTTTATAAATAACCCCTTTATTAAACTATCCTTAATTACTCAGTTTGATAGTACCATCTGTTTCCTGAATCTTGACTGATACAGATGGTACAGATTTTCAACAAGAAATCTCAAACACAATTCCACATTACAGTTTGACTATAAATAACATTCATATTATGGAGGTATTTCTTCTTTATAGCGTATTTTATGACTAAAATCTTCCCAAGCCCTTGGGTTGATTTTTGAGGTGAAATGCTTTCTGTATCTGCGTAAGTGAGAGGGATTGAGAATACTCCTTCCTTTTATCCTGGCAATTAACCCTGGGCATATATATAAACAATGAATCTATAGCTTTCCCTCAAGGTGTGGCCAGTCTGTCTGACTAAACTTCAGTCCCTACTATTGGTTTTCAAATTCAACTCCCTGCTGGGACTGGAACCTGACCTTGTAAATCTTGACAATACTTTCTTTGCAGATATGCTTTTTCCCCACTGTCTTTCAGTGACTGGCTTCTTCCTATATCACCAAATGGACCTTCTTGTCACTGTTTTTGCCCTGCTGCTGAACCTAAAATCTGTCTGCCTCAAAATCTCTTCTGTGACACTACCCCAATCCCTCAGATGGGAATCATACTCACTGATTCTATTGGAATTTTCTATCTGGACTGCTAGCCCCTTCTTTGAGGCTATGCCTATTGGGTGAATTTTCCTCTAGTTCTCATGCCTCTTACATGGACTTCTGCCAATAGGATCCTGAAATACTTTATGGCCAAGGTTATATCACTCATGATCAATGCAAACTGGAGAGGAATGAACAATTCAGTGTTAAAAATAGAGAGACAGAAAGCAAGAATCAGTAAGTGTGCTTTTAGCAAAATTCTAAGCAACCAAAAGAAGTATTGCTCAGTTTATTAATGAACTGGCATTTTTATTTATAAGCCAGCCCTTGTAAGTTGATTTCCTAAGACTAAATCACCATGGATGAACA
>VMDR010034753.1:0-10976 GCA_007922815.1 Macrotus californicus | reverse complement strand
TGAAGGAGTATCAAAAGTCATTTGGGGTATGGCTAGGATTGAAAATAATAACTATAACCTTAAAGTCCTATATTAAGCCTATATTCTCCACAATAGCATTATAAAGTAAGCAGTTTTTAAACCATCATTTTAGAAGAAAACTGAGACTCTGAGAAGTAGACAAAATAGAATTCAAGTTTCTAGATCTAATCTCGGATGTACCCCTTCTACATTTTATTTAACTCCATTAAAAAAGTATGATTGTTATAATAATATGTTTAATATTTTAATGGGTGTAAGGGGATTTGGGCAAGGACCATAGAAGCAAGCTAGGAAAGAAACATATAGTGAACCTAAGGTTTGATGAATCATGAAGTAAAGAGTAATTCTAGACTGAGGTGGCATGAGATTTAAGGCTTGAATTGTGAAGGCTATTCACAGATAAAAGGAAGTGAGAAAGAACTAGTTGGGGGAATTGAGTATTTGGAGAAAATATATGAGTGTCAAGTGACAGAATATCTAACTTGTCCAATTGGTGAATTGATATGCGACATTTGAGCCTACTAGTTCTTAGATATCATAATCATTCACTAGCAGGTAACTGCTGAAATGGAAACACAGGATGTTATTTCTATACGAGAAAAAAAGAAAAAATAATGAGCATATGTCGAGGGTTGAATCTGGGAAAATTCACTTGATTATGTGAGTGTGTGGAATAGGAAGGTCTGAGAAATTGTAAATGAGAAGTTAAATGGTATTGCATTGATACGTTAAGAAGCCCAAAGAGTTAAATTTCAAGAATGCTGCTTATGGCCAATAATAAGGATGGAGAATTATCAATTTGCAGGTCATCTTCTGATTGTGTTGCTTGAGACTGTGGAGCAGGGTTCTGTAGAAGATGGATTGGATTTTTGGTTCTTAAATAGTGATATTTTATGAGACTATGGAGTTTATGGCTATAGATAATATACAGGGGAGAGCAAAAATGGGTTTACAGTTGTTCATCATAAAAATAATATAGTAATTAATAAATAACACAATAATAAACTCTGTTTCACATACTCACAACTGTAAACTTACTTTTACCTACCCCTGTATAATTGGAGATATTACAGATAATCAGAAGAATTGTAAGGTAGAAAACTGAAAGCTTTAAAAAAATTTGGTTGATGTGTGTCTTTCTTTCTTGCTTTCTTTTGTTTTTTAGAACAGGAAAAATCTGTGCAATAGACAGAAAGCGAGATGTATGATGGAGGTGCTGTTGGTAGAATCAGGGTATTTGCTGAGATGAGAAACTGACAAGGTTAATTATAGACCAATGTTTCTTAAATCTGAGTGCGCATAAGAATATCTGGGAGAACAATTAAAACACAGATTCCCAGGATCCCATTCCTGGAGATTTTGGCTGAGGCAGGATAGGATGGGCTCAATAATTTGCATTTCTAATAAGCAATGCTGATTTGGTGGACCCATCACAGCTCTGTCACAGCACTTCAAGCTTTCTTTTGTCTGTAGCATTCTGCTTGGAGACACCTGGAACTCTGTCTCCTCTTGGCTTTCTAGAATGACTGTACTGTTGTAATTTTCCAGCCTCATTTCATATACCATCTCCTCCTGTCTCCTTTTCTTCTCCACCATGAAATCTTTAGCAGTTGGCTTTCTAACCACATTTTCGACACAGCATTCATATGTAAGTAATTCATAGCAATATTTCTACACACTGATCCACTGGTGTCTCCTTGCCCAAGTATCATCTTTCTTGCTATCTTTACCTGTAATTCTCTCCCCAATTGTCTATGCTTCCTACTTTGCCTAAAAACTACCTGTCTCCTTGTCTTCTATACAGTCTTTGCTGAGTGATGTGGTAACCCATAACTCTTTCCCATCACAGACCAACAAAGGATTGGATACTTGTCCATTTATAATAACCCAATCCAAGATGTGCTCTGCTTGAATCTGGATTTGAATGAACTAGCTCTCAAAATATCATGGGAACAATTAGAAAAGTGGAATTGGGGTGTGAGATGATGCTAAGGAATTACGTTGTTGAGTAAGATCATGATATTATGGTTATGTAGAAAATGCACCAGTTTGGGGAGGAAGGTAGTGGTAAATATCATGATGTCTATATATTTCTCCAAGTTACTATAGCAAAAAAACAGATGAAGCAAATATTACAAAATGTTAAAATGTATTAAAACAAGGTTATGAGTATATGAGTTTTCACTATGTTATCCTCTCTACTTTTGTGTGTACTTAAAAACTTCCAGATTAAACAGTAAACAAGAAAATAAAATCAATAGTCTACTGAAATCAAGAATTTGATTATGGTCCTATTTTGAATACTCATTAAAATAACTATGTGTTGCCCTGGCTGGTGTAGCTCAGTGGAGTGAGCACAGGACTGCAAACCAAGGAGTCATGGGTTAGATTCCCAGTCAGGGCACATGCCTGGGCCAGGCCCCCAGTAGGGGGCACACCAAGAGACAACCACACATTAATGTTCCTCTCCTATTTTTCCTTCCCTTCCCCTCTCTCTAAAAATAAATAAATACAATCTTTAAATTTTTTTTAAACTATGTGTTAAAGTCATTATTTATAGGTGATTTTATTATTGGCTAATGTAATTTTGCATTTAACTTGTTAACTAGCCCAGACTTAATAGTTGGTCTATTCCCTCTCTTGGCAGGGGGCTGCATGTCTTTGATTGGAACCTAAATGGGCTTGCCTCATAGTTGCTTCTTCTCCATGTCTGGGGTGGGCAGAGTCTATCTTCAGCATGAAAATGGCAAATGCTAGAACATAACTTCAGTGTTCTTTTGTGAAAGAGTTCTTTGCACTTAGCATTCTGGCAGTTGTGGTTTCTTGATCTTTCAGCAGCAGGAAGTATGAGGAGGTTCCAGCTCAGTCTTGCTGACTGTAAACTGCAGGTGGCTATGAAAAGCTGGGTGCTGATTCTGTCACTAGGATGCCATTAAAAGACCCTAGTGTTTCTCAATACCTTAACAATGTTAAGATCCATACTTGCTTACAGAAACAGAAAGGATTCCCCACCACAAAAGCAGGAGGGCCAACTGCAAAGACCAAGATGTGGAGCACAAAAACCAAGATGGCAATATGGCATCTGTGCAAAAAAAAAAAAAAAAGACCATGTGCAAATGGACTGAGTGAAATAGAAGAATAACTACACATGCCTAAAAGAATGTAATCATTCTATGCCACAGCCTATAAAAACAGATGTCTACCTCCTTGTAAAGGAGAATGTGACATTAGAGCATGAGCTCTCCCTTCCCCATTCATTGATCAAAGAATTAAGTTTCTGCTCTGCCTTACTGACCTCTCATTTTATTAGCTCAAATGGCACTGCACAGGAGGATCTTGTTTTGGGACCTAGACATGAAAATCAATGAAAATTTCTTTCAAGGTGTAGGATCAGTCTAAGGACAGATGTTTGGCCTGACTGTCTCTCTGCTGGTCTTCCAGATACTGATGACTTTACTTGGGAAGCTTTAAAGACACATAATGGGAGAGGAAGACTTGGCCATAGAAAAGTTAGTAGAGGCTTCTGGTCAATATGGTGATGTAGGTAGATAGGCTCACCTCTGTACATAATCACATCAAAATTACAACTAAAATATAGAACCACCATCACTCAGGAACGTCAGAAATCAAGTTGAATGGAAGTCTGACAACTACGGAATTGAAGAAACCACATTAATCCAGGCTGGTAGGAGGGGCATGGACAAGAAATGGGGTGGCCCCACACCCACATGGATAAAAATTGGGGAGGCATATCTTGGGAGTGAGGAGTTCCAGACCCACACCAGGCCCCTGCAGTCCAGGATTCCAGTGCCAGGAAGATAAGTCCCCACAACTTCTGGTTGCAAAAACCAGTGGGATTGAGTCAGTAGAGACTGCTGAAACCCTAAGCAGTTTCTCTTGGGGAATCCACACATGGACTCACCTACTCAGACTCACTCCCTCTGAGCTCCAGCACTGGGGTGGCAGTTTGAAGGGCACCAATGGCATATAGGGAGATACTGAATTGTGTGACATGGGGATAGCAAAGGCCATTGTTCCTTGCTGAGCCCTCCCCCAACAGAGCCAGTAGGCTGGTGCCATATCTGAGATTCCATCAACCTTGCTGACACTGTTTGACCCACCTTGGAGATCCACAGAGGCTCCACCCTACCCAATTTATGGGCTCATCCTGCTTTTCCACAAGAGTGGCTGGTCTTACTCCTAAATCCTATTAAACAAGTGACAGCTGGCTTCAGTGAGCCCTAGCAGTAGCCAGGTTAGAGCCACAACTTGGCTTCACCTGGGAATCTCCAGACCCAACATAAGTAGCAGCCATCTCAGGTTGCTTTACAGCTCAGTTAGGGTGCCCTGGGAAAAACACAGGTGGGGGCTGAATTGGCCTGTACCACCTGGGAAACCCTAGGGCCAATGTACCCAGTAGATAGCTATAGACAACATCAGAGTACCAGCACCCTGCCCCTGCACATCTGATCCTCCATGGAGGGTGAAGGTTGGTGGTCAATGGTCACAGCCAGTCCTTGCAGCTGCCTGGCATGGGTAAATCTCTCCCATTGATCTGCCAACAGCAACCAGGGCTCAACTACAAGAAAAGAGTATATTCAGCCCACACAAATGGCACACCTCAAGTCCCAGCTTGGTTCATGAAGAGGCTATGCCACTGGACCCTACAGGATACCTACTACATTAGTCCACACTACCAAGACACGGAGTCAAAGCAGCTCTACTTAATACATAAAAACAAGCACAGGAAGGCTGCCAAAATGAGGAGACAAAGAAACATGACCCAAATGAAAGAACAGATCAAAACTCCAGAAAAAGAGCTAAATGAAATGGAGATAAGCAATCTCTCAGATGCAGAGTTCAAAACACTGGTTATAATGATACTCAAGGAAATTAGTGAGGACCTCAGCAGCATAAAAAGACCTAATCAGAAATAAAAGATACACTAAGTGAAATAAAGAACAATATACAAGAAAACATTAGAATGGATGAAGCCAAGAAGCAAATCAATGATTTGGAAAAAAGGAACTAGAGAACAACCACACAGAACAACAGGAAGCAAAAAGAATCTTAAAAAAATGAGGGCATTATAAACAGTCTCTGGGACAACTTCAAGAGCTCCAACATTTGCCTCATAGGGGTACCGGTAGGAGAAGAGAAAAAGCAAGAAATTGGAAGTCTATCTGAAAAAATAGTGAAAGAAAACTGCCCTATTCGGTGAAGAAAATAGACATATTAAGTCCAGGAAGTACAGAGAGTCTCAAATATGATGGATGCAAAGAGGCCCTCTCCAAGACACATCATTATTAAAAGGACAAAAGGTAAAGATAATGAAAGACTCTTAAAAGCAAGAAAACAGAAGTTAGTTACCAGAAGGTTGTCAGATGGGAAAGGGGAGAATGGGTGAAATGTGAAGGGATTAAGAAGTGCAAATAGATAGTTACAGAATAGCCATGGGGATGTTGAGTACAGTATAGTCAATAGAGTAGCCAAAGAACTTATACACATGACCCATGGACATGAACAATGGTGGGGGAATTGCCTGGGGGAGTGGGGGGCTGCCGAGTGGAGGGGGACAAAAGGGGGAAAATTAGGACAACTGTAATAGAATAATCAAAAAGTATAATAAAAAGGGGAAAAACAAAGGGAATTAAGCTGAGGTAAAAAAAAGATAAAAGGGTTAAAATAAAATTGAGTACTATTATGATTTATGAAAAAAAAAGAAAAAGTTAGTAGAAAACAGCTGCCCTTTTCTAGAAGCATGTTTCCTCCTCCACAAGAAATCCTCTAGCTGTGTACTCTCCAATCTGTTAGTCCCAGGCAGTCCCTGCGGGGGAGCCCTAGAGAAGGGTAGAGTCTGGAAATTCTGTAACCCAAGACCAGCAGATGAGGTACAAAAATGAGCTACGAAAGGGGGAAAGTTAGAAGACTAAACTGGAAATCTAGGATTCCATGGGGACACGTTTGAAGAGATGCCTGGAGTGATTCACTTCTGAAGAGGAGCTACTGTCATTCAGAAGCCACAGTCCCTGAAGTGGGTGCAGCAAAAGGTAGGGGACTTAGAGAACAAGACTGAGAACACTATTTGTGCACCTTGCAAACTTTTTACTTAGAGCGCGATAGAATTTTCATCAGAAAGCTAGTCTTGTCTCTCCAAAGTGCCTACTATCAGAAATGTGTTTTCCTAATACATCGAGAAAGGCACTTAACTTTTGAGCCTTCAGTTTATTTATGAAAGGGGAAAAAGCAATGAAACCACATGATCTCTAAATTTCTTTTTGCCTTAAATTTTCATCCATTAGTTGAGTAAAGTAACAGGGGGATATAACTAATCTACTAGAGTTTCTAAGGCTGTTTTACATGCTTTGTGAGCAATTTAAATGAAAATTAATAAGATATTGACTTTAGTGGCATGTCCAGAAGACACTTAATTATAAAATTATTTTTTCTATAAGAAAGTTGAATTTGTTCTTTGTGAAGTCTGCCTTAAGATAATCAATCCTGGCTCTTCATTTTTTATCCTAAAAAGAAGGAATACTTCAGTTGAAATAGTATTGATTTTCCAAAATAGAGTATGTTGAGTAAAGATGATAAACATGTAGCTGAATGCTGGAAAAATGAGACTTTGAAAAGAGAAATGAACTTTTAAGTTGACAAATATTAAAGTTCAGGGCAAAGGGCTAAGTCAGAATTCAGAGAGATTATCACATTATTATACATTATGGATTTCCAAGAAAGGATAGACTTGGAGCTGATGAGTTCTTGGAAGGCTAATTCAGGTGCATGGGAGGTGGTCCAGACCACAGATAGAGTCTAGAAGAGATAAGACTGTAGAACCTGATTCTCAAACTTGGCTGCTCATTGGACTTTTGTAAGGAGGTCTAAAATATACTGATGCTTGACTTTTGCCCTCAGGGAGTCTGATTAATTGCCCTGGGGTGTAGCCTGGGCATCAGGATTTTGCAAAGCTCCCCAGGTGACTCTAACAAGCACTGGGATCACTTCCAGGTGGAGATTTTGGCTTCCTGGATGGGACCCATCCCTGCCCTCTAGGTGCTCTCTAATTGTTTTACTATGGCCCTTCTCCTGACTCTTAGCATTTGTTCTACTTAAAAACTTTTATCTTTCTTCCTTGAAACTGAACTAACCACAACAAACAAAAGAAAACAAGTGATTATTACATCCAGGCAGCAAACAATCACTACAAATGATAGTTATCTCAGTTTACATAAGTAGCTCCATAAACAAATGTTGAGTTAAAAGCAGAAGGAATGCCTTCCCACCACCATGACAACAGTGACTACAGAACTCATCCTTATGTTGGCCTGTGGTCTGATGTGTGAGTCAACTTCATTCCCCCAACAGTTTGTTAGTGTCTGATGGAAGCCACTAGAGACCACATTATAGTCTAGCCTATTTGCTCAAAAGGTAAGGTTTTGTAGCAAAATTATCTCACTCTAGGACAACATACAAGTAGTCAGCAAACTACAGCTCCATGAGCCAAATCAAGCTATTACCTGATTTGTTGATAAAGTTGTATTGGGCACAGCCATGCCTATCTATTTCTTACTAGCTGTGGGTGCTTTTGCACTACAACAGAATTGAGTAGTTGTTACAGAGACTGTATGACCAGAAAAGCCAAACATGTTTACTATCTGTTCCTTTACAAATAATATTTGCCAACTCCAGGAATATAAGCTGCATTGACAGCATTTGCCTACTGTGGTAGATTGATTGTAAAAAATCTGGCCAGTTTCCTAAATCCATCTTCTTATCAATGTGACTGCAGCTTCCCCCACCAAAAGTGGCACCCATTTCACTAACCATTGACTCTGGGCTGGTCTTGTGAGTTGTTTTGACCCCATGCTGAGGAAATGACACTGTACCCATCCTGAACCTAGACTTTAAGACCTTTTGATCACTTCTGCTTGCTCTCTTGGACTCCTACCTCTGTGAATAAACCTGCTGGATGGTGAGAGGCACATGTAGTCCAGTTTACCTAATTGCCTCAGCTAATAGCCAGCCAACCTCCAGAAGCAAGTTGTCCTGCTAAACTGTGACTGACCACAGATGTATGAATGCTCCAGCTCAAGACCCAAAGAAGTACCCAGCTAAGCACAGCACAAATAGCCAATCGCAGATTAATGGACTAAGCAAATCTTTGTAACCCACTGCATTTTAAAGTGGTATGTTATACAGTAACAGCCAACAGATACACCTATCATTAGGAATTAGGCCTAAAAGTCCTGTAGTAGGATTTCCTTCTCTTTCCTCTTTGTTTTCAAAGCCACAATATCTCAGTTGTGTCCACAAACTCCAATCTGAAAACAGAAGAAGGACTACCTGTAGCAACAAAAAAATGTGATGATTCTATGGTGCTTTTACCAAACAGTAAGAAAACAAACACAAAAATAAAAACTTGGCTTTCAAATATGATAGCTATTAGGGGTTGGGGGTAGAGGGAATGAGCAAAAATGAAAAAAATGACTCACAGACATGGACAACAGTGTGATGATTGCAGGAGAAAGCAGGGTGTAAGGGGTTCAATGGTAATGGAAAAATACAATAAAATTTTTAAAAAATAAAAAAATAACAAATCTGCCTAGGGCTCACATATAAATACTTTCTGGTAGCTTCTTTGGGTAAAAAAAAAAAAAAATTAGTTTAAAAAAAAAACCCACTAGGATTTGTCAAACTAGTACTCCCACCTATGCATTAAATGTTCCTTCTGCCTAAAGGGCAGGTGTTCTATGGGGAATTGTGGGTCTTCAAATAAGGTTTTGTTCAACATCATTTCGTTATGAGATGCCATTGGAACTTAACTCTTGTTTAGATAAATTAACCTACAGTAAAATCGGTTTCATTGCACATAGATGACCTTGAGTAAAGGCTCCTTGTATTTGGGTCTTAGTTAAGTGCTAACTCTTCACTGAAGCTTTCCCCAATGAGCCAGTTTACAATAGCCCTCTAGGATCTATCTATCACATTACCATGTTTTATTTTCTTTGTAGTATTTTTGCTATACAATACTCTTACTTATTTGTGTGTTTACTTTGTAGTTTGTCTCTTCCTACAGGAATATGCTTTATGAAAGATAAGGAATTTTATGCTTCCTTTCCTTTATAATATGCCCAGTACTTAGTGTCTAACACCTGGTAAACGTTGATTAGCATTTCTTAAATAAACGGTGTATTTTTGACTCTCATAGGAATAAAATAATTTTATCTACAAAATAGCCTTATCAATGACTGAATTGGAGCCATTGATCTTTGAGCAAGTGAAAAAAGAGAGCAAGAGTGTAAAGTTTTTAGTGACTTAACACTTTCAATAAACAAATTTTACAACAGTTCCTCACTATTTTTTATCTTTGTATATGTCTATAGTTTTACCATCACACTAAGACAACATGTCTCACTGTCACTAATAACATGGCTGAATTTTCACAAGCAAATAAAGCAGGTCGCTGTTTTTGTTTGGGAGAGCAAAGCAGACGAAGTTTTTCATTTCATAGGACCCCACAACAAACCACAACCCAATATGTCAGCAGAATCCAAGGATTTAGAAAGCCTAAAGTCCATAAACTCAGGAAGACACCCAATTAACAGAGATTAAGGTCCAAATATGACATACACCTATTGGAGATGCCAGGCCATGTCAAACAGTATCCAATCTTGTTTTGCAACCATGTTAATGTTCTGTGCAATGTGGGGGCTGGAGATTGGGATTACATTCAAAAACAAAACATAAAATAACTCTTCTTCCCATCAAGAAGTGTAATGACTAGGTTTCACCTATGCTCTCCAGCCCCAAATGATTGAACTGGCATTAGTGCCAAAAAATTGGAAATGTCTTAACATGCATTAATTGCTTAATGCTTGTGTTGTCTGCTTGGAAAGGGTGGGGTGGTATTTAAGTTGCTTAATGACTTTACATTTTCCCATGGCAAAATACTTGTGATTTGGTTATGCTATAATTAAAGTTACATAAACAAGGCCTTTGGAAACAAATGAACTGGCTTCTTTGCTTCCTTACAAGCAGGATTTTTTGTTAGCTCCAGCTGGTAAGTTCAGGCCCTTCAGGAGGAAAAAACTACCATGCCAGCCCCACTTCTCTCCCTTTTAGAAGTCCACCCTGTTTCCTTCCCTGTGCTTTGCTGAGTGTAGGTTATGAGGGTAGGGGAGTTGGAAGAGGGAAGATTAAGGAAATAAACAACTCTTCATTGTTCAGAAACAATTTCAAAACAAGTTGAAATATAAGTGATAGGGACTAAGGACAAGCAAGGTAAACTTAGAAGAGCCTGGTTACCTTGAGGCCAGATAGCCTAGTGATGAGAAACCCTGAGGGCAGAGTGGGATGTGTCTTGTAAAACCAGTTGATCAAATGTTTATTGCTGTATAAGGACAGGCCTTTGAACCCACATGGTTGCTCTCACATATCCCAGAAATGACATCTTCCAGGAGCATAGGTGTTAATTTCTTACCCAGAGGTCTCTTGCAGCGGTGGAAAGAACCCTTGGCAGTCAAGTGTCGCGGTCCCAGTCCAGCAGGACCGCGTGTTGTTGTGGAATGCTTGTCCTATATCCCCGGACAAGTGACGAACAAATTCACACGGACTAAAGAAATCCGGTGGAGAAAAGGGATGTGTGGCTGATCTCTCAAAGAGAGAAAAGCCCCCACTCCTGCCTCGACAGGCTTTTATTGAAACTCCAGGTCCATTACATTCAGGGTAGTCCTCATTTCCTACACATAGGTTTGTTTTAGGTGGTTAACTATTACAGATAGCAAAGAAAAGAAGGTTGCTGATCCCTTCCAAGATAGGATACAAAGTGGAGAGGAGGATTAGCTAGCTACACATATATTTTGGGAGTCTGGCCCAAGTCAAAGTAAACTTCTGCTGTCTCCATCCCAGGTGAAGGAATTTTTGCAAGAGCAAGTTTCAAAGCGGCCTAGGTACAG
>VMDR010034752.1:0-10970 GCA_007922815.1 Macrotus californicus | reverse complement strand
AATGAATGAATTTTTGAAAATATAATGTGAAAAGTTGTCCAAAATATGTTACATAAATGTTTATTAAAAATAAATTATGTGTGCAAAAAAACCTCAAAATTTATTTTTTTACCTCCTATAAAATAGATCAGATATTACACACTTTTTTAAGTGAGTTTTTAAATTAAATATGATAGAAATATATATAAAGTCTTTTAGTAATATCTATGGCAAAGATCAAGGGTGTCAAACACATCCAAATGAGTGAGAGCACTTCAAAGAAATTTTTTTTTCAGGCAAACTTGCAAGTGTCATTTAGTGGTCTAGATCTATTATTTTGAACTCGGGGCTAATTTTGATATTTAAGAAAATATGGGACACATATTGACTCAGGTGATTCACAAGCACAGTAATGTATCACAGGAAACCAATTAAATCTTTCAAGAAAAGACCATCGGAAAAATGAGCAGTTCTAATCCTAGTCTGACACTACTTTTCCAGGCCAAAGTTTGACACTTAGCTAGGGCTGTGGCACTGACTTTTCTGAACCTCCCTTTTAGCTTCTGTGCAAGAGGGTACAGGAATAGAGGGATTGATTATTTTTAGTGAATCACATGCATGGATTGTTATTTTCAGATTTCAAAAGCACTGAGGACAAATGGCCTGAGGGGCATCTGCTGGGAAATGCAGATCAGATAAATGCACTTACCTCTATTCTTTTCTTTAAACCTTATTGTATAGGGGTTTTAAAAAGTGATAAGCCCTCAATGACAGCAAGTTTTTTCATAGCCGTAATGCTGGAGAAGTAGCAACTGACTTAAAAACAAAACTGAACTAAAAACGCCAAGGAAATTGCAATCTAAGTGCCCGCAATGGTGGGTGGCAATAGGAAGCAAGCGAAATGCATCCGTTCTGCAGAACTGGAAAAAGGCTCAAAATTAGAGACATGCAGTTTCTCAGAAGGCAGAAATAAAGTTTTGGCTAAAATGAGAAGGACTTCGTGACAGTATGAATAAACAAACAATTCCCAAATTCTCCCTTGTATCACACATAGGCAGGAAACAACCACCGACCCCCATCTCAGATGGAAAAATGGTTGGTTAGTTAAACTGAACCCGAGAAGCATGGGACTCTGTGATACGTGAGACAGCAGAGGAGAGATGTGAGAAGAATTAGATTAAGTAGAAATCTGCATAATTAACTACGACACTCCACAGCCCCTTTCCTCCAACTCAGCTCGGGATAGTTAGCAGCCAGAGGCACGCCCCAAACCGCAGACTGGAGGGTTCCTAAAAATAAACTGATCCAACTTACAAATTAAAATATTTAGTGCCAATCTCCAAGCTCTGATCAATTACCCTAAAATAAGCACAGTAGTGGACCAGTCTCCTCAGGAATATACAGATTAATTTAAATAATTCATTTAAGTATAAGTAATACCTAGGGACCACCAGAAATTTAAGAAGAATCTCTATCTACAAAATAGACAAAAACAAACAAAAGGAATTGGTGAAAAACAGAGAATTTCCAAACCACAGTGTTAGAAGTACTGTAATCAATATCATTGGATATATAAGAAAAAATATTAAAGCTACAAAAAAATTACAAGAGAATAAAGAGCTCTTGAAAATTAAATACATAGCAAACGTTTTATTTTTTTTTAAGATTTTATTTCTTTATTTTTAGAGAGAGGGGAAAGGAGGGAGAAAGAGAGGAAGAGAAATATCAATATGTGGCTGCCTCTTTCATGCCCCCTACTGGAGACCTAGCCTGAAACCCAGGCATGTGCCCTGACTGGGCATCGAACCAGTGACCCTTTGGTTCACAGACTGGCACTCAATCCACTGAGCCACACCAGCCAGGGTAGCAAACATTTTAAAAAGAAAAACAAATATTAGTAGAAATGGAAGGTACATTTGAGGAAATCCAAAAGAAGAAGAAGAAAACTAATAGAAAAAAGACAACAAGAGGTAAAGCTAGTGAAAATTAGAGATTTGGTGTCAGAGGACACCTGCCTATGAGGGATCAGAAGGAGAGAAGAGAGGAAATGGAGAGTATGCAATTATCAAAGATGAATTTAAGAACATTTTCCAGAAATAAAGAATATATCTACCTAGATTGAAAGTGCCAAGCAATTTTTCCAGTACCACAAATTTAAAAGCTCCAAACCCTTGAACATCACTAGAAAATTTCAAAATTCCAGGTATAATAATAAAATCTTAAAAGCTCAGTGGGGAAGAAAAAAAAAAAAAAAGGAAGTTACAGTGAAAGAACCAGTAACCAAACTGACATTGGGCTTATTACTGGCAAACAGTGAAAACAATGCCTTCAAATATCTGAAGAAAATAACTTCCAACTACTAAGCTAAATGCAGACAATCAATTAAATGTCAGATATTGATATAAATGTCAATTAAACATCAATTAAATTTTTAAATTTTCCATTAGAAGATGCTTCAAAGATGTCTAAAGACTACAGGCACCTAAATGGACAAGAAATAACACATATTATTTTAAAAATATAAAGGAGTTGCAACTGACAGAAAGCTGGCTTGGGAAGGGGTAAGTTTGGAGACTTTTTCTGAAACAATGCATGCATCTAAAATTCGTAAAAAATGAAAAGCAGACCTACAAAGATTATATAGGAGGCCAGAAAATTGTGTCCTCAAGAACTGCATTTATATCTGTTAAAAAAGTGATTAAGGAAGAAATTTAGGTGAATAAGCAAACATTATTTAACATTTTATGAGGTGGACAGTCTCCTGTACAGAATGGAAAAATAAGGCAGAAGGCCAGAAGCTTTTATAGGACAAAGAATAAAGAACAAGATAGAGGCAAATGGAAAATAACTGATTGTCTGGGACCGGAGTTAACCCTGTTTGGACTGAGGAGGCCCACAGATGGCTTGGTGTTTAGGGCTTGGGTAATTGGATAAGATTGTTTTGGGTCAAACAGAACATTTATGGGAATACAAAAAGCTATCTAAGGTTCGGTTTGCTGACATGGCACCCGGAGAGGAATGGTTCCATCTTGGGCCCAGTAAGGTATGTCAACATAACTGGGCTTCCCTGGAGTCAAGGTGTGAAGGGAAATAAGTCAGATAAGGAAAACAGGCCAGGGTTTGGGGGCACAGATCAGGAATATACAGTTTTAAAAACGAACATATTTTAATATACTTTTAAAAATGACATGTTAGAAAGTGAAAACTTGTGACAAATGAGATGCTCTTCAAATACTCCTTGAAATACATTGATTTTTTTTTGTCAAGTCAACCAAGATAATAGGTATCCATGGAAAACGCTGTGTTTTAGAACTCAGGGTTGGGGGCAAGGAGAGTAAAACCAGCTTGGGATTCAGATGAAACAGACTCCTCATCTCTGAAACAGAATGCAGAATCCACGCATGAATGTCTCAGAGCATCTTCCCTGCCACCTTGTTGGGGGCGCGAAAGGAGTTCTGACTGCGTCACTGCTGATTAATCCCTGCCTCAGCTTTCAGCTGCTTCACACTGAGCTCACTGTAACTTTAAATACTGATAACCGGCCTCATATATCACAGAGCTGAGAGAATGACAGTTTCAGTGCATAATGGCTAAAGCTTTCTACAATAATCAGATATTCAATAATTCATGAAAATATATCCTCCCAAATCAAATTGGAAGCTATTTTGTGTAATATATTATTTAAAATTCAATATTATAATGCACACAACTTCTCCTCAGCCAGAAGAGGACCATTTCAAAATGTGATTATGTGCGGACTGTATTTTAAATGTGACAATTCTGCTTTTCATTTGTTTAACGGCTTAAGCGGAGGAGATCAACTGGAACTAAGTCATCTGACAACCAAACCAGGGTGGCCACAAGTGACTTCCGAAAAGTGACATTAGAACCTGAAAAATGTATACACATTTGGACGGGACAGTCCTGTGCATTTGGGGGAAAAAACTTTAATTTGTTTAGATCCAACATCAATTTGTTCCAAAATAGTCCTCTTCAAGTTAACTGAAATTTGTCACAATTGTAAGATAAATTGTGAATTCTTAACGTCTGACAGGCAAGGCACCTCTACCCACCCCAACGCTGTAACAGTCTCAGTTGCTTTCAAAGCCATTGTATATTGTGTTTAATTCTAATGGATTGCGAGCAAATTGTCCCACAAGCACATAGTTAGAATTCTACTTTCATATCCTTGACTTTTTAGAAACTTCCTTTTACTCTTTTGCCTATCTGAAACTTTCTTTTACCTAATACATCACACTGAGTGAAGACTTCCCTGATTTTCCGAGCCAGACGTGGCTCGCCCTTTCTCACAACACCTATAACGTTAATATATGTAGCACTCATGTCATTTCAGGAACTACCACTTATTAAGCACTGATCATGTCAGGCAGGTGTCAAATGTCATATCCTTACATTGTTTGAAATAGGCACTAGACTGCTATTGCTACCCTATGTTATAACTGAGAAAACTGAGTCTCGGCCATGTGCCATCAGTTGTTTCAGGACACAAATTGGAAAGTACTAAAGAGGCGGAGGGTTATCTGTTTGGGTTGGCATGTTCCAGGTGCCTAGAATGGTGGATAGTCAGGGCTCCATTTTCGTTGACGTAACTGAATCAACAAACAGATCCCTGAGCATTGAATTGTGTCAATCTAGGGTTGTGTTCTTACCTTGTGGGCAACATGGCTGGACGAAACCAACATCATTACATTGAGTAAAAGCAGAGTGCTTGTATGAGGATAAAACACAGCATTTCAGAAAAAACACCAAACGTGATCGAGAGCTCTGCCAATATCTGGATTCTGGCAATTTGTAGTTATATGACCTTAAACAAAGTTATCGATTTTTTCTGGTTTTCAGTATCTTCATCTATAAGAACTTCACTCTGTTGTATAACAGGAAAACTTCCACGAAGCAATAAAGAATTGTGGTTAAAAATCTAGGCTTTCGAGCATCACAGACCAGGTTCAGAAGTCACTGCTCCCCTCCAGGACATTAGGCGAGTTATTTATGGTCTCCATGCCTCAGGTGGCTTATACAGAAAATTTGCGTAGTAGTACCTCATATAATAGGCCCCAGTTTTACACGGTCTCCTAAATGCAAATCCTACAGAACAACGTCTACTACATCCCAAGTTCTACATAAATGGGCTCTCATTGTTATGTACATTTATGGCACCCCACACATAGGAGGTCCACAGAGAATGTTTCCTTTCATCCCCACCTTGAAAATTGGCTGAACTTTGTTGGAAATCAGTTTTCCTCATTTATTAAGCTGGAATAATAAAACTGACCTTTCTCCAAAGAGCAGGATAACTGACATTTTAATAATATTTTCAACACTAAGATGCCAATAACAAGCATGTGGTTCAGAACTTGTGGGCTGGAAAAGGCAAACATCATCCTCAGTAAAAGAATGTGAAAATGGGAGGTACAAACTCGAAGCTACATAGAAAGGCAAGCGAGAAAATAAAAATCTCTTGGAGACAGTGACTTGAAAAGAATCTGTGGTTTGGAAACTCTGATTTGAACTGGGTCCTAATAGAGGGATAAGACTAGGAAAGGCGGGAAATATAAAACATAAAAAAGTAGCCTGCTTCTATAAAATATTGACTAGGTTAGATAATTTGATTACATATCACAATGTTTTCTGGCTGTGGACAGAGTAACACGGAAGGAGAACTTTACACAAATATCATCATTGTATCTTTCTGTATTGGTTGTCTGTTTTGATATAAGTATTGTGCTTTTACTCTTTTTAATTATTTTATATACTTAGTGTTCAGCATAGTCTTCAGTGTTCAGAAATTAGGAACATGGGAGTCAGCAGGGTCAAGTCACTCGACCATGAACCCTCTTCCGGGTGACGCTCAAATATGAAGTTTAGCTCACCACCATACCTCATGGCCTCCTTCTCTAGGCTTCTGGCTGCATCATTTTAAATGATTAGGAGTTTAATGGATTAAAAATATTATTAAACATGTCTGTCTCCATAAGACTCCATTAGGATAATGAAAATATGCAAATTATTCATTTTAACCATCTAAACAACACTAGTTACATTTTTCTCCTGCCAGCGAATATAAGCTTAATGCAATTGGACTGGCCCAGTGGTTCAGGTGCCTAAGCCAGGACACAAGAAAAAGTGAAAACAGGCATACAAGGTAAAAAGGGGGTTGCTGGCCCCATCCCAGGCTTTTAGAATGATGCGGACAACAATACCCAGGGGAAACCAAACCATTTCAGCTTTACACTCAGGACTATGTCAAGTGCACAAGCACCCCCACAGGGGGTAATTTCCAGGTCACAGAATAGTTTTTCCCATTAGTCTGACTCAAAGTGTAAAGTTCTGAATATATTTTTTTCTTTCTTCTGTCGTTTCTTCATCCCTCTCTTCCATCCTCAGGTATTCCCTAACCACCTGTACCAAACACTGTATTAAAGCATTTGAATGGTTAAATGATCCACCCTAAAGACACAAATTCTGCCTTCACTGAGCTTATGCTCTTCTAGTGGAGGTGGTCATTTAAACAAGAAATTACAATACACATGATATTGCGTGTTGTTCTTGGAAAAGCACTTAAATATTACTTAAAGTAAGTTGAGACCTAAAGGTTAAGTAGTAGCCAAACAAATACTCTGTGTGTATCTGGGTGTGGGTGGGGTGTGGGAGTGGAAGGATCTATGTGCTTGACAGAAAAAAAAATATGTACAAAAGCTTGGAAATGGAAGACAAAATAGAAAAGTTCCAAGAGTATTTTCAAAATGTGCAGTAAGACTGAGCCTGGCATGCTTCATATGGGTCAGGCTGGTTCAAGTCTAAAATGAGGCTAAAAGGTAAGTAGGACTCAGAGCAGGGCAAAGCAAGTCTCTACTTCAATCAGAGGGCAAAAGAGGCCATTGAAGGGCTATAGAGAGAGGGATGTGACCGGATTTGGTCTGAAAAACATCCGTGTGGCAACACGTGTATGCAGAGCAGGAGTGAATTAGATGATCAAAGGTCTCTGGGGAGACGTAAAGGGTACGTGGCAGGATTTCAAAGATGTCTCCCTGAGAGGATTAGGAAACTAACTTGGAAAAGTAAAAATCTCAAGGGGTCTAAAAGGATATCTTTCAATATTTGTGACCCTGTCTCTGCCTGAGAGATGAGAGTATTTCTGCTGCACCCAAGAAATACAATTAGGGCCAATGGGAAGAAATCAGAGCATTTTTCTGTTGAGCAAAGGAAAGGATTCCTGCACCTGGCTATTCCTCCAGTGACTACCCTATATCTTTGCCTTGACATTGCCACCAGCTGGCATAACCACTCCATGCCAAAGAACCAGACATTATAGATCTTCAGTAGCCCTGTGGCTACAAGAGCATGTCTAACCAGAGGCACAAACAGCTGCCCTGAAGTGAAGAAAGCAGCCCCTCTACCAACAGTGAGTATGGAAGGGCCTAGAAATCTCTTCCCTCCCTGTCCAAGACCTCCAACACCTACACCTGTGGGAGGCACCAAACACCCAGGTGTCTATCCCCAAATCATCACAGCTCACTAAGCTATTTTAAAATGGGGACAGCAGTAATTGCACAACAATTAAAAAAAAAGGTATCTTTGAAGAAGCTCTCCCAGCCCATCCTCCAGGTCTTCACACTATTTTCACCTTTAAGACTGATTATTTATAAATAATATGAATTTAAAATGATTACCTACTATCTTAGCCTGCTCAGGCTTCCATAACAGAATGCCATAGACTGGATGGCTGAAACAATAATTTATTTTCTCACAGTTCTGGAGGGCAGAAGTACAGCATCAAGGCACCAGCCCATCTGGCTTCTGGTAGCTTCTTTCATCCTGGTGCACAGATGACCACCTTCTTGAAATGTCGTTGATAAGTGTGTGGAGGGTGGCGTGGGAGAGTAGTGCAAGGGAAGAGAGAGAGAGAGCTCTGGTGTCTCTTTTTGTGACATTAATCCTATCAGGTCAGGACCCCATCCTTATCACTTAACACTGGGGATTAGGGTTTTAACAAATATGATTTGGGTGGGGTGGGGATATACACACGTTCACCCATAACACCTACCTTTCTGTAAGGCCTCGAGGTCTAATTTCTGCACCTTTTAAAATTTGTGTTTGTTCAGCATCAGTACAAGCACATGTCCATCATCACATGGACATTCTCTGTCCTATGTATCACTGATCTGATCCATTTTCCATTCCTCTCCATGCTCTACATCTTTTCAATAATCTCTCTGGACTTCATGGTCTCATCAGAAGCTTCTCTTTCAACCTCAAATTCCTTTTGAATGTTCTTTTCACCCTTTTTTCTAATTGATCATTGGTACAATATCTTCCCCTCAAGTATAGTGCCTTCTTCCTCCCACAGTTATTTTCTCTAACAGGGATTGTTGGACGTGGATAAGTGTCCTCCTGTCTCCCACTCCAAATCCAATCCCCCCTTACCTTCTTCTTTCCACTGGTTCTTTTAAAGTACATTTTCAGACACTTTACCACCCTTGCTTATTCCTTGTGGCTAGCATCATGGGTATATAAACTGTGAAGTACACTGTTCTTAGAAGGGCCTGGGGCTTGATTTAATGCTCTGCTTACTCCCTTCTTGAAACTCTGAAGACTATTTGAACAAGAGGCCCACATTTTTGTTTTTCACTAGGCCCTAAAAATTATGAAAATATATATTAAGAGATTCAGTGCAAGGAAGCAGCTTACGTGATTGTGGGGCTTGTTAGGAAAGTAAAAAATTCCGTAGGGTTGGAAGGTCAGGGCTATCAGGAAGGCAGGTGGAACCCCCTGGGGATGAGCTGAAGCTGCTGTCCACAGGAAGATGTTTGTCATCTTTAGCAAAGCCTCAACTCTGCTGTTAAGGCCTTTCAAGTGATTGAATGAGGTCCACTTACATTATCTACGATCTGCAATATAAATTGACAGTCTAGATATCTTGGAGACCTTGGTGTCAGAATAGTGAACTGTATCTGTATCCTAAATAACCTAAGATGAGATTGTCACTAAGAACATTTCCATTAGCAAAAAATCAGATTAAAGGTGATGCCTGTACATTTCTGTACACTCACCTATTTCAATGACTTCAAGACAGAAGTCCATTAAATTCAGGCAGATAGGTATTACATAATGACAGAGTCTAGTAAATAATAGAAGATCATGCACAGGACTAAGAAATATGAACATAAGGGCTATTTGGTGGTGGGAATATAAGCATATAACTCACTGCAAAGCATAGATTGGATTAGATGTCTACTTTACAGTTGTTCCCCCTCCTTGTATTTTATTACCAAAGGAACCACAGATGGCATGCAAAAACTAACTATTCACTTCCAAATCAATCTCTGAGGCTCTACACTTGTACCAGGATGAAGAAAGTGGCAACAACCACTGGCATCCAAGGACATACTCTCCAATTTTATTTTCATGTATCAAAACAAGGAATATCAATAAGGAGGTACTATCCAGAAGGTAAAGCCATGGGCCATAGAGGACATGGGACAAATTAGTGCTTTTTAGAGAACAAAACCAAGACCCCCCAAAAATAGGTTACTTTACAGCCAGGAGAGAGCATATTTGCAATTCTTGGCTGGTATTATTTCATTATTGCTACAGATTAATGAGTGTTTCATGTTTTACTTTTTTTATTTTCAGGATTTTTCTTTAATTCCAGTACTAAAACCCTGTTCCTTCAATGTGTATTGGACATGTGAGGGATTAGGAACAGGGTATTGTAGCTAGTCTGTACTTAGTAACAGGTTCTTATACTTACAGAAGCCTCCAACACAGATATAAAGGGACCCTGACTTTGGACTGTGTGTGGCTGGAATAAGTTATCCCATCAGCAGAACGTGAGTGTGTACAATATACATGGTTACCTGAGTGGCTAGAGGAGTGCATAGAATACAAATTTCCCCTCAGAATACATTCAATTACTATTAATACTAGATTTCCTCTCCTTGCCATGGTTTAGCTCACTGTCCTTCAAGAAATTTTGTTTACTAAACTCATTTATAGCGAGGTGTCACCATGTGAGTAAGTTTGAACCAATAGAATGCCACTGGAAGTTACTGTTACAATTTCCAATTCTCTTCCTTAAAAATGAAGTTGTTTGTCCTGACTTCCCCCACCTTTTTGTCCAAAAAAAAAATTACAATGATTTGATCCTTGGATTCAGAGATTGAATTCCTTTGGAGAAAAGCAAACCCAATAAACCCATCCAGATTCTAAATAACTTCATAAGGAAGAATCACATGGAAATCTCTAGACTATTAAGTCAGAAAGAAATAAGCTTTATCTGATTTAGACCACTGGGAAACAACAGAAATTGGAGTCTGGTAAACTATCATTTCTAGTATACCAATCCACCCACAGATGACAACTCTAAACTCTAGAAAAATTATAAAAATCAACTGCATGAAGACACTGCTGAGTGAAACAAAGCAGGTGCTGTTAGAGGGGAATTGGACCTTGGGAATTACCAGAAAGTAATGTCCAGTAAGTAGGTGAGTTTCTTGTTATTATGACTTTTAGTTTACAGACTGTTTCCAGATGTCATCACAAGAGAAGGCTAAGATTTATATAGAAATCCACCGGTTTACTGGTTTGAAGAGCCATAGAACAGAGTTTAGAGCAGTTATAGAGTTGGAAAGTGTGGAGAGAAACCCTAGGCATGAAAGAACCGGGAAACAGAGCTACAAATTCTGGGTAGAAAATCTTCCAAAACAGCTAGCTGATACCTGAGCTGTGAATGTGTTGAGCTGAATTCTAGCATCCCAATCAAAGATAAAAAATGTAAACTGGGATTTTAGAATCTGGAGTTGAATTTCAGACAAATCAATTGCCTGCTAAAATGGAAAAACACCAATTGCAAAAAACAGGGCCTTTTTAAATAAATGTAAGATAATTCAGTCTTTACAACATATTATTGAAAATGTTTAAGATCCAATCTGAAGTTACCATCCATATGAAGAAACAGGAAAATGTGACTC
>VMDR010034751.1:0-10973 GCA_007922815.1 Macrotus californicus | reverse complement strand
AATGTTATGAAAATCTCATTATAGTATATGATTTAATCACAAAACATTAAAAATGCAATGTATTACAAGGTGTGTTTAAAAGAAACACACGTGTCAAAGAGATAAATTTTCTATTGCTGTTTTGAATACCCACTAAAACTTCCCTTTCACTAATATTAAGTCAGTCTTTGGAAGTTAAGATGTCTGGTCCAGCACAGGCCTAGTGGAGATGAAAGTGAGTGTGAGACACTGAGGACCTGAAGCAGGCCATCCCAGTCTAGAACACACCATATTTTAGGTACATACATTCTAATGTTGGGGTGCAAAGATGCAATAGAGGTGTAACTGCAAGAACATTCTCCTTTCTGTTTTGAGTTTTCCTATAAAGTGTAAGATTTTTACAACCATCAGAAGAGGGATGAAATGAACTTGTTAAAATGTCTGAAAAGACTAATTATAGCTAGACTCATTGCCAGTTTCTATATTGAGTAAAGTTATGTAGCTTAGAGATGATTTCCAAATATCCGCTGTAACATTAAAAAATCTATTGGAAGAAATGTGTGCTCTGGTAGCTATTATATTTTTAAGTGCTTTTTTCATACAATCCTTGTTAAAAAAAAACCAAAAATACAAAAACCTGTCTTTCTTCCTCCTGTGTTACTCCTATACTCTCACTTATTACCATACTAAAAACACCTCTGATACCACATAAACAGGGCACTTTCCTTCATCCTTCAAGCATTCTCTGTGGCACTAGCTGGGTATCCTACAATTTAACTCATTTCTGTTTACAGGGATATTGGGTTATATTCCACAGGCTAAGGGCTCACTCCCACAAAGCTTTTCCCCACTTGAGATTCCAATCACAAGTACTAGGTCTGCAGGTTATCTAAAACTTCTGTCTAATGCAACTATAATTCAGAAGTTTCCACAATTCCCTCTACTGGTTCAATTAATTTGCTAGAGTGGCTCACATAACCCAGAGAAACACTCACTTATGTTTGCCAGTTTATTATATAATAGCAGATATAACAAAGGATACAAATGAACATCTGGAAAAAGATATACATAGGGCAAGGTTTAGGAAGGTACCAAGTGCAGGAGCTTCTGTCCTCATGGAGTTGGAGGTGCATCACTCTCTTGGTGTGTGGATTTATTCACCAATCTGGAAGCTCTCAAAATCTGATACTATTAGGATTTATAGAAGCTTCCCCACATAAGCATGATCAATTGTAAACTCTATTCCCAGGCTCCCTTCCCTCTCTGGAGGATAAAGGGTGGGGATGAAAGTTCTAAGCTTTTAACCATGGCTAGATTTGTCTGATAGGCCATCCTCACCTAGTAGCCATCCAGGAGCCCCCCAGAGTCATCTCATTAAAACAAAAAAATTTGCTGGTGCTCTTATCACTTAGGAATTTACAAAGGTCTTAGGGGCTCCGTTGGGACTGGGGACAAAGACCAAATATATATTCCTTTTTAAAAAATCACACTATCATAATCCTACACTTATAAATATGTGTGTGTCCATATGACAATTTATCTCCAGCATCAAGTCAGTTCTTAGCACCTAGCAGGAATTCCAGTGTTTGAGGGAGGCAGGCAGGAAGGGAAAAAGATAATTCTCAACTTTGGGAAATCTGGACAACTCCAGGATATAGGTATTCATATCACTGAGTGGGCAGCATGGTCAAATGCTAATGGTTTCAGGGTTACTTGGCAATATTTATTTATTTATTTATTTATTTATTTATTTATTTATTTATTTATTTATTTATTTAATGATTTTAGAGACAGAAAAAGGGGAGAGGAGAACAAAAGCAATTTGTTGTTCCACTTATTTTTGCATTCATTAGTTGATTCTTGTATGTGCCCTGACCTGGGGTTGAACCAACAACCTTGGCATATTGGGATGATGTTCCAACCAACTGATCTACCCAGCCAGGGCCTACTTGGCAATTTTATAGGATGAGCCAGAACCAGAGAGCCATGTCTGTGGTAACAGAGAAATAAAGGCTTTGTGTTCCTATTAGTTCCTTTATTAAAGTGAAATAAATGGAAAACACATTTTCAAACACTAGACAAATCTAGACCTTTGTAGACAAAGAAGGCAACACAATCCCACAGGGAATGCTCCTCCTCTTTATTATGTCAAGTGTCACTTTTAAAAGTCTACTTGCAAATACTCCCAAGACCTGCCGTAAGTATATTTTAGCCCCAAGGAAAATGAGCTAACTGAAGATTTATTAAAGTTACTGAGTTAAGTTCAAAAAGATTTACAGTTCAAAATAATGAGGAATACAATGAAAACCAAGATAAATATTTCCAAAATATTCCAATATCTTAGTGGAATCTTCAATATCAGAAGAAAAGTGTAAGAATAGAAACTCAATTACCTATCCTTTCATTGTGATATTTTCTAGAAAAGCTAAAATATTTGTTTTATAGAACCATTTAAAGCCCTCAGTTAGCTCATGAAAAAGTAACCATTGCTGACTTTTTCATGTTATTCATGTATCTTTTTATTCTCTTCTTATGCTGAGCATCCTGGTTCCCCTCCTTGAAATTAGCAGATTTCAGACATGTACTCTCATGAGAGACCATACTAAACTCTTAATTTTTATTTAGGTAAAATCATGAAATTGTACCACTTTTCTCCCTTTACTTTCCCACTCAAAAAAGCCCTAACATTCTGTTTCTAAGCAAAATTTTCTGCAGATCACCTAGCAGACACTGGTAACATATGTTCACCACAAGGTTAAGTAAAATTTAAAATATATTCACCATAAAATTTAAATTATACCACAGAAATATTAATACACACTTCAGTTTACCAAAAGGGCTGATATTATCATAACCTTTCACTAAAGCATTTCTATTTAGGGAAAAAGTCAGATTCCAAACCCAGTTGATTCCTTTCTCATTCTTTCTTTATAGTGAATTACAAAATTCTAATTTAACTGTGATGATCAGAAATTCCACTAAGTGATTTGCAGTTGTGACAGATTGTAGTGGGTATTCCTTTGAAACTTGGGCCCAGAAGCTACAGAGATTTCTCACTGAAAGGCAATTTGCTTTTCAGGAGCTACTTCCATGAACATATTGTCTTCAAAGACTCTATATATCTATATCTGTAAAAGATGTCACTGGTATTTTAATAGGAATTGTGTTGAATTTATAAATTGCTTTGGGTAGTATGGACATTTTGGTGATGTTAATTCTTCCAATCGATGAGCATGTTATATTCTTCCATTTATTAGTGTCTTTTTAATTCTGTTCTTCAGTGTTATGTAGTTTTCTAGGACAGGTCATTTACCTCATTGGTTAGGTTTACTTCTAGGTATGTTATTTTTCTTGTTGGTATATCAAATGGGACTTTTTTCCTCATTTCAGTTTCTGATATTTTGTTGTTATATGAAAATACCTTTGATTTCTGAATATTGACTTTGTATCCTGCTTTTTTGCCAAATTCACTTATTTGGTCGAGTATTTTTTTGGTGGAGTCTGTAGGGTCTTCTACGTACATTATCATGTCATCTGCAAACATTGACAGTTTTACTTCCTTCTTTCCAATGTGGATGCCTTTTATTTCTTTTTCTTGTCTGATCCCTGTGACTAGAAGTTCCAATACTGTGTTGAACAAAAGTGGTGAAAGCGGACATCCTTGTCTTGTTCCTGATTTTAGTGGGAAAGCTTTTAGATTTTGCCCATTGAGTATGATGTTGGCTGTAGGTTTCACATATACAGCTTTCATTATGTTGAGGTATGCTGCCTCTATTGCTACTTTGCTGAGTGTTTTTATCATAAATGGGTGCTGTGCCTCATCAAATGTTTTTTCCACATCTCTCGATATGATCATGTGATTTTTGTCTTTTCTTCTGTTTATGTGATGTATATTATACCATCCTTGCATCCCTGGGATGAAGCCCACTTGATCAAGGTATATAAATGGTGTTTAATGTATTGCTGGATGTGGTTTCCAATATTTTGTTGAGGATTTTAACATCTATGTTCATCAGCAATATTGGCCTGTAGTTTTCTTTCTTTGCAGTGTCTTTCTAATTTTGGGATTAGGATGATGCTGGCCTTATAAAAAGAGTTTCATAGATGACCCTGAATAGCCTCAGCAATTTTGAGAAAGAGAAACAAAGTAGGAGGGATCACAATACCTAATATCAAACTATATTATAAAGCCACTGTAATCGAAACAGTCTAGTATTGGCATAAGAACTGACCCATAGATCAATGGAACAGTATGGAGAACCCAGAAATAAACCCATGGCTCTATGGTCAATATTTGACAAAGGTGGCAGAAGCATAAAATGGAGTAAAAGTATTATGCTAAGTGAAATAAGCCAGGCGGTGAGGGAGAAATACCACATGATCTCACCTTTAACTGGAACATAATCAACAAAAGAAAACAGCAAACAAAATACAACCAAAGACATTGAAATTAAGAACAATTTAACAATGGCCAGAGGGGAAGGGGGAGGGAACAGTGGGGGGAAGGGTTTCCAGAAAACACAATAAAAGACAAATGGACATAACCAAGGGGGAGGGTGGGAGCAAGGGAGGGAGGTGGGATTGGCTGGGGTCAGGGGGGAGGGGTGGTGGGGGGGAAATGCAGACAACTGTAAATGAACAACAATAAAGTAATAAAAAATGGAGTAAAAGTAGCCTCTTTAACAAATAGTGTTGAGATCTGGACAGCTATATGCAGAAAAATTAAACCCAATCACCAAATTATACCATACAACAAAATAAAAAGATGGATAAAAGACTTCCATATAAGTCATAACACCATAAAACTCCATAGGAGAACACAGGCAGGAAAATCTCAGATATTCCATGCTGCAATATTTTCACCAATATGTCCACTAGAGCAAGAGATATAAAAGAAAGGATCAACAAATGAGACTTCATCAGTATAAAAAGCTTCTGTACAGCTAAAGAAAACATGAAGAAAATGAAAAGGGAACCAATCATATGGGAAAATATATTTGCCAATTATATTTCAGACAAGGGTTTGATCTCCAAAATGTATAAAGAACTCACACCACTCCACACCAGGAAAACAGACAATCCAGTTAAAAAACGGGCAAAGGTCCTGAATAGACACTTCTCCAAGGAGGACAAAAAGATGGCCCAGAAACATATGAAAGTTTACTAGACATCAGAGAGATAGAAATTTAAACCACAATGCAATACCACTTCACACTAGTCAGAATGACCATCATGACCACATCAACAAACAAGTGCTAGTGAGGTCATAGAGAAAAGGGAACCCTAGTACATTGTTGGTGGGAATGCAGACTAGTGCAGCCACTGTGGAAAACAGTATGGAATTTCCTCAAAATACTAAAAATGGAATTGCCTTTTGACCCAGCAATTCCACTGCTCAAATTATACTGTAAGAATCCTGAAACACCAATTCAAAGAACCTATGCACCCCAATGTTCATAGCAGCACTATTTACAATAGCCAAGTGATGGAAACAGACTAAGTGTCCATCATTAAATGGCTGGATCAAAAAACTGTGGTATATTTACATGGTACAATACTATGCAGCAGAAGGAAAGAAGGAACTCCTCCCCTTTGCAGCAGAATAGATGGAACTGGAGAGTTTTATACCAACTGAAATAAGCCAGGCAATGAAAGAGAAATATCACATGATTTCATCTACAAGTGAAACCTAATTGGCAAAACAAACAAGCAAAATATAACCAGAGACACTGAAATTAAGAACAAACAGACAGAGACCAGAGGGTAGTGGGGAGGAGGATAATGGGAGAAAAGGGGGAAGGGTCAAGTCAAGGAACATAGGGGAATTTAAATTACTGGGGAATATAAATTACCCAAGGACAAAGACAATGGGGGGTGGGGGAGGATTAAATGTGGGAGGGAGGGGTGGGTAGGGCAGGGGAGAGTAATGGGGCAAAAATGGGGACAAGTGTAATTCAACAACAACAATAAAATAAAATAAATTAAACTAAGTGTGAATTTAGCCACTTTTGGATGTGGTTTTAAAATATGCTGACACTACAGAATTATTTTGTTGCCAAAAAGCCTACATGAAGTTGTTGCATACATAAAGCCAGCAAGAGGTGATTTCTCCATTACAACCATTGTCCTTCTGTAGCATCAATTAATAGCAGCATTTTAAGAAGATTTTTTTTGTCTTTCCCCACAATAAACCATGGTCTGACATTTCCCTACATTATTGAAACTAAACTTTTCAACATGCATATTAATTTCCTGTACATAAGATTCTGTGGTTGAAAAGAGAAGTAATTGTGAGTTCCTGAGAAGGGGAGAGCAATAGGGAGTGAGGATGAATGGCAATGCCTGCATGTGCATTGTGTGCACAGTCAGATATTGGGATTTTTGGGCGCATGAAAAAAGAGTCTGTGGCAATCATCAGAGAAAGGGAATTCTAAATACCAGTAGCAGGTACAAACCAACAAATACTACACAGCATACATCTGAAGATAGAATTCATAGAAATTGTCTCTGGTCCTAGAACTCAGTTCCAAGCCTGGGACTATCTGTCCAAAATTTCATCTTTTATACCAACATTGCAGGGCTCTTCAGAGAAATAGAACAAATAAGATATACATATATATCTAAGGATTTTATTATGGAAATTGGCTCATGTGATCATGGAAGCTGAGATGTGACAGAAAATACCATCTTAAAGCTGGAGAACCAGGAAAGACAATTGTGTGATTCAATCCAAGTCCAAAGGCCTAAGAACCAGGGAAGCTACTGGTGTGACTGCCAGTCTGAGGCTGAAAGTCTAAGAACAAAGTGAGTGAATGTGTTGCCATAATTCACAGAATGTGAAGGCCTGAGAAGCAGGAACTCCAATATCCAAGGGCAGGAGAAAATAGACATCCAGACTTGGGAATTGAGAGAGAGAGAATCCACCCTTCTTCTGCCTTTAAGTTCTATTTGGGTCTTTCAATAGATGGGGTGATGCACGCCAACATTGGTCAGGGCAGGTAAAGACTACCAAGTCAAATGCTACTCTCTTGCAGAAACATCTTCAATGATTGATATACTCAGAAATGGTGTTTTACCAGATATTTAGGCATCCTTTAGTCAAGTCAAGTTGACACACAGGATCAGCCATCATACTTTCCTAAACATTCATTTATAATAAATGGTTAATATGTGTTGAGAAATTAATGTTCTAGACATAAGATTAACACCTCACATCCATTATTTTATTTGATTTTCTCTGCATCCCTATGGGTTAGATCATGTCATCATCATTTTAACAGCTGAAGAAATCAAGGTTTTGAGAGGTTAAATTAATGTGTTCTATGTCACAGAGCAAGAAAGGATCAGAGTAGGGGTAGATCAGGTAGTCTATCATAGCATAATAACCCAGAGAGCTACTATTATTGACACAAACAGCATAAATGAAGTAACAATACCTCAAGTAATAAGATAGTCTTATATACCATACAGCTCTGCCTTGGTAAACCCCTGCCACCTCAGCAAAATACACACACACACACACACACACACACACACACACACACACACACGTGTGTATATATATCACTGTTTATCAAAAATGTCCTGTGTTGACAACGGATATTCTTTGTTTATCCATCTAGTAAGCACCCGTTTTGCTTACTAGATGGATAAACTCACTAGTCTCATGTGTGGTATCCTGTGGCCCCTTTCAGCAGACCAATTGCCCTGGCAGGCAAGGAACAGGATTTAGCTCACTGACCCTCCTAGCTCCACCTTGATTTTCCCTTTATTGTCCTGATCCTTTTTCTTTATTTCCATGCCATCTTCACAGCCTACTTACTCTGCTTGTGGCTATTCAGGTTGATGCATGACTCAATATTTCTTGACTCTTGACTTCAACTCTCCTATTGATGCCTCTTTTTTCCCCCATTGGCTTGGCAAATTTTTGAAAACTCTCAGCTAAATTGCCTCTGGAAACTACTCTTTTTATTTATCCATATTGGTCAACTTTCAGTTCAGATGCTGTAGAAGATACAAAATGTGTCTTCAAAGATCTTGCAATCCAGCAATGAGGACAGGAGCCACATGGCTATCATTGCAAAGGCAATAGAGTTCTGAGTCACAGGAGAGGTATAGGTAGAGGGTCATAAGAAATACAAAAGTTACCCATGTTATTGCCCCTTCAGAGTAAATTTGGTAATGAATAAATTGAAATAAGTTTTCTTTTTTTATTTTAAATATTTTTTATTTTAAAATTACAGTTAATGTACAATAGTATATTATATTCAAGGGTACAACCAGGTGATCAGGAATTTATATAACTTATATGTCATCACACTGATAATTCTAGTACCCATCTGACACCATACTAAGTTATTACAATATTATTGACTATGTTCAGCTCTATCTCAGCAATTGGAGGCTCCTCATCCTCTCCCTTGTTCTTGGAATGTTGGAGCCTTTTTCAAGGATGCAGCCTTGAGACAGCAAGGTGTTGAGACTGTCTGGACAGAATATGGAGCTGAATCCAGTGTGTCAAAAATGAGGAAAAAGTGAGGAACTAATTTGAGTGTTCCAGAACAAGTTTCAGCGTACCCTAATTGTTAATACCAAGATCTTCTCACCCTACCCTCACCCAGCCATGAGGCGCTCCAGTGGTGGTGCTGAAGGCCCCAAGCTCACAAGCAAAGCCCCGGCACAGTGGCACCCGAACCTGCAGGACCGGAGGCTGTCCATCTGGTCCCAGTAGCAGAGGCTGGGCACAGACGGCCGCAGCCCCGGAGATGGTGTGCACCCAAACCAGCGGGACTAGAGGCCACCCATTAGTCCCACTAGTGGAGGCTGAGAGTCCATGATTGGAGCCCTGGGAAGGAGCGGGCTTGACCCCGCCACCCAGAAGCACCTCAAACACAAGCCCTGCACTCCGAGGAAGCATTAGAGGAGGTGTGCACCTGCATCCACAGAGCCTGCAGTGCCAGAACTGGTTTGGCAGGTTTGAATCCAGCAGGAGGCCTTTTTTTTTTTTTTTTTAAATAACTCCTTCTTCCTTTCTTTCCTACTTTCTTTTTTATTCTTTCTTCCTTTCTTTCATCTTTTCTTCCCTCTACCTTCCTTCTTTCTTTTTTTTTAAATTCTCACAAGTGAGACAATAAAACCCGGAGCTGTGAAAAGACCACAGCTGGACCCAAACAGGGGATATCCCAACAGCTGAGACAGTGAGAACAATTTCAATTTGCTACTCCAGAGAAATTGCAAGTTGTTGTATATTTGTATCATTGTTTTTTCATTATTCTTACATCTATTATTTTATTAGTATTTTTGTATTGCTCTTCTTTCTGTTTAGCCTTCTTTGCTTGGCTTGTTAAACTGCATTGTAAGACTGGTTTCCCTTCTTCTCTCTTTCACACTGTATTTTTAATTTTGCTGTCTTTTCACTTCACTTGGGTTCCAGTAGCACACTATTCTAGGTCCTATACTTCCTATACTTCTTATTCAGATCACAAGGATTCTGTCAAATAATTATTACTCAGTAACTATTGTAAGTAATCACTGTTCCATACAACTGTAAATACTACACAGCACCCTTCCCAGATCTTGGCTCACTTCACTGTTTCCTGAACTGTATTACTGTTGTGGTTAACTCTGTCCACTCAAACACTACACCCATTTTCTATCCTTTTCCCTCACTTTACTTCATAATCTGACCTCCCAAAAGCTCACTGTATTCTAGATCCAAATCAAAAACCTTCCCCTTCCAATAAGAGTCTTATCTCCTTTCCACACTTTCTAAAAGTGGCTGTTGGATGAAATATCATGATTAACACTATACATATCCAAAGGATCTCCTATCTCTTCCTATGGATTGGTACTTAAAATACCATAGAATACATTCCTGCTGTCTTAAACCATTGTGCCTTCCTCCTCCAACTGATCACAAAAAAGAGTAGGTGGGGGCTATTAACACCAGTACACCTGCTGGAAGAGGGAACTCACCAACAAAGGAACCAGCAACAGATAACAACAGAAGAAGGTGAAAGAGGGAGTGGAAGCCACACTAACTCAACCCAGGACTGATCTGGAAACACAACTAATTGGTGGAGAAATTACTCAGAACAAACAACTGAACAACAGTGAGAAAGAATGCTCAAAACCTTGTACATATGGAAGAACCTGCTTCAACACGGCCTGCCCACACCTGCACAACAGAATATAAGACTTCAGGGATGGAGTGACCCTCAGTAAACCAGCTGGAGGGTAGGAATCACCAAAGAAAGATCCAACGACAATCAAAACCCAAAGACATACAGAGAGCCAACATGAACGACAGCCCAAGACCAGCAAGCTCAGGAGTTCAAGGAGACTTCACCACTGAATCTCACAAGTCTTCTACCACAGAGGTTCACACCATAAACTCAAGGAGTCAGAACAAACCATATGAAAAACAGAGGCTAATAAGAAGAGTCTCAAAAACAATGGGCAAAGCAAAAACTCCCAAATGAAAGGAAAGAGGGAGCCTCAGAGAGAATGCTAAATTAAACAGAGGCAAGTGAACTATCAGATATTGAGTTCAAAGTAATGGTTATGAGGAAACTCAATGAGCTCACAGAGAATTACCAAAAACTACAAAGAAACTACAATGAACTCACTGGAAACTATATCAGCATGAAAAAGGAAATAGAACATATCAACAAGGGCCAGGAGGAAATGAAGAATACAATTTCTGAACTGAAGACACAGTAGAAGGAACCAAAAGCAGGTTCAATGAAGCAGAGGATCGGATTTGAGAGCTGCAGGACAAGATAGAAAAAAACATCCAGAAAGAGAAAGAAAAGGAAAAGAGGCTCAGAAAGAATGAAGAGGGATTAAGGGAAATGCAGGACACCATGAAATGTAATAATATCCATATTATAAGGATACCAGAAGAAGAGCAAGGGATAGAAAACCTGTTTGAAAAAGTAATGATAGAAAACTTCCCTAATTTGATGAGAGAAAAAGTCACACAAATCCAGGAA
>VMDR010034750.1:0-10970 GCA_007922815.1 Macrotus californicus | reverse complement strand
CACGCCCACCTCCAATAGAGCTGCTGATAGTAACAACATATTTCCTAAGACTCTGTTATACAGAGAATTCCTTTCAAGCCACACCCAAGACCACATATCTTCCCTTATCAAAAATATCATTATGGTATTTGTTCTAACAAAGGAGAAGTTGTCATTCCTAATATAAATTAGCCTTCCTTCAAGGTCAAGAGATTCATATAGCTGAATTATTTTCAAAATAATTAATGTTTTCTCTCTTTTTGCTCATCCATTCATTCTTTCAATAAAGATTATTCGGTACCTACTATGTGATTCACTATGCTAGGCTTTGGAAAAAAATAAAATTGTTATAAGTAAATAATTCTATCAAATATTATCAAATTAAATACTCAAAATTTTTTTATCTCTGCATTAGTTATGAATATCCCAATGAATGGTTCAAATAATTTAGAGTCTTATTATTTTGGATGATGACTACTTAGAAACTGGTTATTTGAATTTAACTAGCTCATTTTCAAAGAGGATGAATCCTTTGCCTTCAACTAGCTGAGTTTAAATCTCTTAAAACGCAAGCATAGCTTTAAGAAATCTGAAAAAATATTATCATAACATATGCTCTTCTCTACAAGTCAACACAAACCTAGGACTGTCAGCACGATAAAGCTTTCTGGCCATGCGCTGTTGCGTGGAGCACTTTATTAGGCTCAATTCAACTGATTGAATTTTCAAGTGTTTTGATACCAATTCCAAACACCCTTTACTACATAGATAAGGAATCTGAAGAACCAATATAATGTGTTACTCCCAAGGAACTCCATATGAATATTTAAGAAGAATTGCCACCTGAAGGGGTGAAGGCGGGCTTCTGTTTGCTTTAGTACATGCATCGTGCCAAACGTGCCATTCACGGTGAGAGTGACCTTAGTCTCTTCTTTGAAGGAACAGCATAATAACTCTCAACTTGGCTTCTGTGTTAGTCATGACCCAAGTGAGGAACATGTGGTAGGTTTTGTGTCAGCTGAGTCAGAGTAAACACCACAGCCTGGTAGAATTATACTTTGTCATAATGATATCTGAACTGAAATTTCCAGGTGTCCACGCTAAGTGGAGTGAGTCACTGCTCTGGTAGTGCATTCAGAAGGTCCTAAATACCCATTCCTAAGTGCAATAAAAAACTCACCTCATTTCCTGAAGTGGTCAGGTTTTATGTCATTCTGTTACTTTTAGTTTCTTTCTATCACATACCAGGCTAATCTCCTCACAGAAGGTGCTCCCCTCTCCTGGAATGATTTCATATATTGTTGTCCCAAGGAGAGGGGGAGGAAGAAAAGCATTTGAATGTAAAATTCTTTAGAAATGACTGCAAGGTGGGAATGGTATACAACAGCAAAAAGGCAGCCTTGGCTGAGGCCCCTTAGAGCAATAACTCTTTCTGCCTTTTTTCCCCTGGTTGGCCTTCTCTCAAAACAAAAACAAGGCTATTGCATATTTAGGCTTCGCAAACCTACAAGGTCCAATGTGTCTCCTGGGGTGGCGGTGGCGGGGGGCAGAGGGCAGGGGGGTTGGAGCAGAGCAGAGCTGGTCTTAGCAAACTGTGCTGCAGGTGAAGTTCGGTTTGTTTTGGGTTCATCACCCTTCTCCCAGTTCCCTCACCATCCTTGCCCCCTAAAATGCCATTTCATAAAAGCCTTTAAGAGCCAAAAGAGACCTAATGATGGGCTTTTTAGACAACCTGACATTTGAGATTATGGGCTTTCCAAGAACCAGATAAATCATGTCTAATAGAACATAGTTGTAACTATATAGAGGATGGCCACATTTGGAAGAGATACAAGTTTTCACATGTTTTCAACTCTTTCCTTCTTTCTTTTTCTCAATTTATACCTCCCTTATTAATGAACATTCAAGATGGACATGGCAATCTAACTTTTTTAGTGACTGCCTACTATGTGCCAGGCACAATGTTTTCTACATGCGGTATCACATCTGATTTTCACATCAACCCCACAAGATAGGCATTTTCAAGCCTGTGTAACCAATAAAGAAATTGAAATTCAGAGAGATTAAGTGAATGACACAAGGAAGTAGATAGTGCTGATCCTGACTCGAACTCAAGACTTCCTGTCTCCAAAGCTTTGCCCTTCCCTGTGCATCACCCCCCCGCCCTTCTCATCTAGCTCTGGAGATCACACAGGGCAGACAAGAAGAGATGGCAAGGCCTCATGTTACTCTGAGCTGCTCCGGAATTCACAGCATTTTCTCTTCAAATTTACTTCAGGTATGTAAATCCAGATTTAGTATTTCTTATACTACACAACTCATTTTAGTCCCATCAACGCCTTCTGTATCCTTAAACTTCTGCAATTCTTACTCTTTTAAAACTCACTCCTTCAAGTCTTCTTCTCAGGTTTTATCTTATTGTAGAGAAAGAGTGTTAAGAAGAGAAATCAAACCAAATACCCTCATATTTCATTCTGTGGGAAATTCCCACTGAAGTACTCACTACAGAAAATGATAGCAAATTCGTAGCTCATTATTATAAAAGCAACACCCCCTCCCCCCCCACACACACAGAATCGTGGCCTGTTGGGAGGGAAAATGAAGAAAGAATAATGACTGGGCTTTGGAGTTACACAGACCCTGTGGTCTGGAACCACATTTGCCACCTTCTGCCTGATCAGGACCACGGCTATACACATTCCTTTTCTTATAAGGTTAGGACCGCCTTCATTTAAAAGGGAGGTTGCATGAAGTAATGGACATTCAGTATTTAGTTAGACGGTTAGATAGGCCTCCAATGCCCCCTTCTCTCTACTCTTTCTGCCACCCCACACACCAATACGATTTGCATTTGCTCTGCCTGCAAAAGTCTATCTTCTAAGTAACATTGATCTTGATGGATTAGAATGTTTCTTGCTTTTTCTCCCAGTGAAGAAATGAAAGAGCTGCTATGATGCACAGGAGCAATGTCAATGAATTATTTAGAAATATTTTGCTTTTAAGAGAGGCCATCTCAGGACTGTGAGTGCAATATTACAGCTGAATTTCACCGTAAGTCAGAAATCCTTAATCTAACATGATTCTTCTCCCTTCTACCTATCTCACTACTTTATGTATTGATTAAATGTAAAAAGAAGAGTCTATTGTATTCATACAACAAAACAGAATCATGATAAATGCCGCTGAGTTAACAAGTTCCCAGTAGCATCATATCAAACTGGGCATGAAAAATAAGAAATAAGAGACTGCTATCAGTTAAGGCCTTGAGATCAACTTTCCCTGGGCACTCTACCATACTATTTAGATGGCCTTACAGCATGATGATAAATTTGGCAACCCTAGCAAATTTACCAGAATTCTAGCAGAAGACTAGAATGTGAAATCTAAGTACACAAGTAGATGTCATATTTTTTGAAACCCAGTTTAAAATATAATTTCAGTGAAATAAGACATGTCTGGGCTTTGGATCATGATTAAGGTAAAGACATTTTATTCCTGGGGGGGTCTTACCTTTTATTAACTCCATCTGAGATTTCAGGCATAACAATTCTATAAACTAGAAGAAAAACCAAAATGCCAAAGATTTGAGGGCACACAAGAGCTGGGTAACTGCCTCAATTATTTCATGGACTTCACTCACTTGAAGATCATTGTCACTTCAATGTCTTTTGAAATAAATATAATACTTTTTGTCTTGGTATCAGAGACTCAAATATCAACCACTCAGAGCCTTACAAGCAGGTCGGGGTACAAACAGTCAAATTCCTTTTTTTCTATAAAACACAAGGTCCAGAAGAAGTAAGGCTTGCTTGAGTGTGGTTAGTAGGGTACATGAATATCTCACATGAGATGGACAGCAATTTGAACATTTCACCTAAAATATCATATGGTGTGCTTGAGTGTGATATTGTTATGTTACAGAATTACATACTTATGATTTTGTAATAAAAGATTTTATAATAAAAAGGGGTGTTATTTCTGCTAGACCCTGCATAATTCCAGTTAATTATCCCATCTATATGGCCTGATGAATGAGAAGTCGATATCTTTCACAGATTTTCCTCCCTTCCCCATATCTTCTTAAATCAAAGCCTATTTAGATTAAAGAGGTCTGCCCTGCTTAATAATGCCTTTACCGAGGGATAACTGGGAGACATAATCAGTCTACTAGAAGGCCTCATTTCTACTGCCATGTGTTCCTTTGCTTTGGTTTGGCTACTCGAAATCTGCATTGCCTTGTGCTATCCCTCCCACTGCTGTGACAGAACCTGGCAGTAACAATTTAAGGCTTACTGGGGCACAAAAGGAAGTCTCTTCCACTCAGTGTTAAGCTCAGTCAGGGCCAGGTCTTCTCCAGCCAGACAACCTCATGTTACATTTCTTTAAGCCCTGCTGCTACTGCAGGCCCCTGTGTGAGCTCCTCAGTTTTCCTGAAAGAGGATTCCATTCCTTCAGCACTCTTACGCTCAGCCAAGAGTGTTGAAGACTTGGTCTTCCCCAAGTCAAGGGTTTGCATTATATTTATGCTTTCAATTATTTTTCATTGAGTGTTATCCTACTTTAGACTGTTATAACAAAATGCTATAGCCTGGATGACTTGTGAAAAATGGAAATTTAATTCTCGGAGTTCTGGAGTCTGGAAGCCCAAGATCAGGGAGCTACCATGGCTGGGTTCTGGTGAGAGTTCTCTTCCTGGTTGTAGACTGCCAACTTTCCCTATACTCTCACATGGTGGAAAGAGGGCAAGAGAACTCCAGACACTATTCTTACCCATGATGGCTCCATCTTAATGGCCTAGTTACTCTCCAAAGGATGTACTTACTAATACCACCACACTGGCGGTTAGGGCTTCAACATGTGAATTTGGTGACTGGTGGCACTTATACATTGAGTCAATTACAGGCATTGATCATACGAAAAACTCAGTTCCAGCTGTTGAGAATCCAATCATGAGAAAGGTACAACCATTCTGCCCTTCTGGAGTTTGTTTTATTTCTTTTACAGCATGCCATTCATCCCAGAGTGACTGATTTGGGAAAGGCATTCATCTTAATTCATAAGCTGAACTAGAAAAGGTCTCATGAGTCCAAGCCATAGGATAGACAGGCCAAAATTAATTTTTACACGTGAGTTGGATTTAGATTGTGCCCTGGAACAGAGGCAGCTAATACCCAAGGACAATTGTAGGCTCAGCACAGTAAAAGATGAAGAGTTAGAGTGCATAAAACACGCTTCTAATAGTGTCTCTTTCAAATAAAGACCAATACTACACTCAACCTACTGTTTATATTGAGGCTCATAGGGTGAAGCTTGCAGGCATGGTCTCTGGAGCCAGGGACCTGGGTTTGAATCATAGGTCCACCACCTCTTAGGTGTATAAACTTTACTTATTTCATCCATCCACTTTCTCACCTATGAAATCGAGATAATAAATGTAAGTATCTCATGGAAGATTATATGCATCACTAAGCTAATATATGTCCAAAAACAGCACCTGAAATGTGGTTAGCAGTTACAAATGTGAGCCAGGATTTCTTATGTTTGAGTCTTTAAATATACGGTTTAAAAAACAAGTGTTGAAGCACATTAATTTGCCAGGTTCTTGCTATTGGGATTTTGACTTATAACTCAATTATGGTATCTATTTCCTTTAGTTACACTCCATTATAAATTTCAGTGTGGTGTTTCACCAGTGCCAGTTTGGCAAAATTAAGGAGAAACCTGTGCTTGAGTAAAGCAAGTCAGTGACTTCAGATGGCAAAGTGGATCAATAGACAATTTCATATCAACCTATTTTTCTTGTTAGTGTGCATTTGTTCATTGCCCTTTGGTTTATTAAGTGTTGAGGGGAGATGATGTCAATATAGTCAAGACAAGAATCACTCATCATTTTCTCCAAAACTGTGTGTTCTCTAAAGTTAGACTGATAAGGTTCTTAACTATTTGGAAACACAAACTTTACCGATAAGGACCAAATGAATAATGGTGTGTAGCTCGCTGATATTGTGTTCACAGAGGTGCAGTGTTACCTAGGGAGGTATGCAAAATATCTAGTTCCTGGGACAGTACAAGCTTTCCAGTAGAGACTTACTAGTGCCTAAAATAATAAAAATATTAGACCCTGTAAAATATTAGACCCTGTTTCTAGAGCAAAATACTCTGCTCAAATTTGAACTCAACTCTTGTGGATGGTGTCTGATGAATGTCGAGGTCAGACTTATGCTAAATTATGAAAAATATATCCATAAACATAGAGACCATGATGCAGGATGAGGAATGGGCATGCATTTTTCAAGAGAAGGGATTTTGGACAAGAAATACCACAAATGGATATTATGAAGGGGCTTATTAAGTTCCAAATTAGAAGTCTGAGATGATGGTTTTGAATGGTTCTAAATCCTTCTGCATGTTTGGGGAGGGCCAATGAATGTATTTCCAGATAGACATGTGCATTCTGCATTTTGGACACTGTGAAACATTCAAATCAGATGAAACTAAGAAATCAGAGTCTATCACACACAGAGAGTCACTGGTTGTCTGCTATTATGGTGCATAATTTCTTGCTCTGTGTGTGACAGGTGACACAGAGGAAGTGGTGGTGTGCAATTGCCAAAGGAAATAACATCTACTTGGGACTCTGCCTGTCAATTATCCAATAGGATCCTGCTTCTTCTGAAACTGAGATGTGCACTGTCTACACAGAATGAGCTCTTCAGTGACTTATTACATCAAGGATGACCTCAAGTTACTTGTGAGTTTGTTTATCTTTATGTGCGTTAATGGGAAGAACATAAATGCAATGATTTATTCTTAATTTAACTGTTGCCGAATTTCTGGCTGCAATCCAGTGGAAATGACTTCTCTGGGTTGGGAAAGTACAGCAGTTAATAGTAGGTTGCAGTTGTTATAAAACCACTAACAAGAGAAACAAGGAAGACATTGAGATCTGGATTTTCAAAATTCTACATGTCACCACCTTTCACATTTCTTTGTCAAGCAGTGGCTTTGCCTATAACGCACCTAGAGTTATATTTAGCAGGATGGAAATTTTATAATACAAAGATTATGTACTCCTAACTTAAACAGATAGATAACCCACATATGTTAGAGCTAAACTCAAAACTAAACATTTCTAATCTTTGGTCTGTAGTATACAAACTTTTATCTGGCATCCATAAAATGGTTCTTATAAAGGGGTTGCTTCTCATGAAGTCATAAGTATCAGTTTGTAGGAAGTCATTCCTGAGAGAAAAAATTAAAGCTTTGACACAGGCTGAAGGGAATATCATCAGGGTTCTGAATGATCTGGCAAAGCCCAGAGGGAACTGGAAACATTTGCTGTTCCATTCCGACCAAGAAGCATCAAAATGCGTTCTCACTTTAGAACCTCAGAGTTTGAGAAACTCACTAGTACATAGTTTTTCACATTAGAATTTAAGGTGCATGGAGATAGAGACTTTTTCTGTCTTGGTTATTGATAATAACCTAGTGCTTAAAATAGGAACTGGCACATAATGAATGCTCAATAAACACTGAACCTGTACCAAGCAATTTAAAGGCAATTTACATATGTCAATTCATTTAATCCTTTCAATGTCCAGTAAGTAGATACTAGTCTTATCCTCATTTTATGGGTAAGGAACCTGAAGCATAGACTATTTTGGTGATGTCTCCAACATAATGCAGCTAGAAAGCGAAGAAAGCCTGAATTTCAATCCAGTCTTGCCGGCCTCGAAGTTCCCTCCCCACCACTGAATTCTGACCAGATAGAAAGGATGCATTGAAAAACATGGAAATTCAAAATAATTCCATCTAGGGTCTGGACAAATAACCTAAGCTGTTTCTATATAAAATGGAAAAAGCAGGGCAGAGAGCACCAAAGTTTATCAATAGCATCATCAGAATCACACCTGTGCTCTAACCGCACGTCTAGTGCTGAGCAAGCTAAATACATAATCCCCCCTCCCCCTGGTCTGGCATTGCTTCAGATGGACTCCCATTCACATGCTGCAGAGTGGAAATGACACTGAACCCAGAAACTACAAGATGATAATACCTACCATCCATTAAACATATACTTCAAGCCTGACCTAGGTTAGACACTGTTCCAACACTATCTTATTTAATTTTCCAACTCTCTGGGATATTATATATTTTTGCCCCATTTGAAGGTGAATGAGGTAAGAGTTTCATCACTTGGAAGAAAAAAGATTTGGGCTCGGACTTACCTGACTTACAGGCCATTGTGAATCAGTGGAGTTTCTTACTTCAAGTCCCACCTCTGTCTTTACCAGCAGTGTGGTTTTGACCAAGCCTCTTAGCAGCTCTCTGACCTATGTGTGGTCATCTATTAACTTGGTGGTGGTGGTGGTGGTGGTGTTGGTGGTAGTAGTAGTAGTAATAATATTGAGCCTATACAGCCTTTCTCAAGGTTGTTATAAGATAATATAACCAGATTAGTCTTTGTAAAATGCATGATACCTCCTCACTTCTACTATTCATCCTGCATATTTTACAAAATAAAACCAATGCAAACTACAAAACCCAAAACTAAAAAAAAAATCTGCAATTAAAATACACCACTTGTTGATTTTCTTATTGCAAAGTTATGGGTAAATTTGCTGAAGCTGGACTGCGCCAGTTTCATTGGCCTTAGCATTGCTGGTGTTCTGAGCACAGGTTCTTTTCCTACTTGCTGATTCCATACTTGGAGATGGTGTTATTCATAAACTGTGAAATGCTCGGTAAAGGTAAGGGATCATACCAGGTATGGTTGTTAGTGTTACTGCACACCCATTTGTTTCCCACCTAGCTCAGAGCTCACCCTATGCATCCTTCTGGCTCTATGCAAAGTCAGTGCTAACACATCCATTCCTGGGGAAGCTTTCCCTGATTTGCTAGCATGGAACTCTCCTCTATGCTGCCAGAGGAGGCTGTCCTTATTCCCATCATAGCCCCTTGTAAGACCTGAGACATATGAAATACAGAGCAAGAGAAGGGAAGGCTATTCCCCTGTTCCTTCACACCGGACAGAAGAGTTGGATCAGATTCTATATTCTGGAACCCAGACTAGAAAAAGAAATCTATGGTCAAAAGCCCCTCCCTATTTTTGCTCTGCCTCCATCCCAGTGGCCAGCCAGAACTGCTGTGATAATGACCTTTCATAGGAGTGTGTGGACATCCTCTCCCAGGAGTGCATTCAGAAAAGGAACTCAGTGAGCGTTTGTTTAACTTCCTGGCTGTCCAGAATTCATGTAGAAATCAGTGACAGACAAGCTCACCTTGGCACACCATAATGAGGTAAAATCTCACTAAAAAGCCTAAACAAACAAAGAGACCATTCAATTTCCAGGGTAGAGACTAGTCTGAGATGAACACAAGCAAGAAAAACTCCCAGAATGCTCTAAGAATGAAGCTGTCTAGATGGGAGAACTATTGTTTTCAAACCACTACAAAAATGGAGAAGAGAAAAAATCATTAGTGAAACCTGCCAATGAGCCCATTTGATGCTGAATCCCTGCCAGAAGCTGAATATGATATTCTGGGGAGGAAAAGAGAAAAGATAGAAGGTCATGTTTATGGAAACCCCCTTTCCTAGAACTTTCCTGGTATAGAGTAGGAAGGAGGGAAAGAGACACAGGAATTGGGGGAGGGTGAGAACTTCTGGGGTCTCTGCAAACTGTTGATCAGGCAGTGATAATATAAAAGCTTCAGGGTCTCTAGGTCGTGAAGGGGAAGAGATATAGAGAGGAGGAAGAATAGAAGGAGGCACTTCAACATTTATAAAATATGTGTTCTGGGAACTTCTTGTTATCGTGATCAATACATAATTCTAAGTCAAAGAGCTAGACTAGGTTTTTTTTTTTCAAGCAGTCCCCTCTTTGTGTCCCTTGTTACTCTCACTTTTGAATCTTCAGAGCCACCCTATTCTACTCTTTAGCTGACTCTTGTGATATTTGCCCCTAATTTCAACATATGATATCTGTTTTGCTATTTCTAGATTTTGCCATTATAGACAGTATCTTTATTTCTTCCTTCTGAGGAAGACAAGGGTGTTTGTTTGCTCGGTGCCCTCTGTGCTGATCATTGCTGCATACTCAAACTCTGCCAAATGCTTTTCAACAAGGTGAAATGCATCAATACTTTCTCTTCCTTTCTACTTGGTCTCATCTCTCATGGAGCCCAAGTCACACACTCCAGGGTGGACTCAGTCCACCTTGGCCAGGCAAAGTGAGCCTTCTCTTCTTTATCACCTCTCTCTACTCTCAGGAACCCTCTGTTTCCTGGATGTCAGGTCCTATTGTCTATTGCCCACCCCTATGCACTGAATGAGCGGCCATAGGCAATAAATCGGTTGACATCTTGCATGCCTAAAAATGTTGTTTCACCTTCAGACTTGATTTATTGTTTGGTTGAGAATGTAATTCCAGTTAGAATTAATTTCCACAGGCTCATGAAGCATTTCTCTCTTGTCTTCTATCTGCCAGCATTGCAATTAAGAAGCTTGAGGCAACTGTAACTCCTGATCATATGTGACCTGCTATTCCTTTCCTATCTGGAAGCTTTTAGAATTCTCTCTTTAATGATAATATTCTGCATTTTCTTGGTGATAGGCTTTGATGTGGGTCTTTCTTCACTCGCATGAAGTTGGGCATGAGTGGGCCCTGTTAATCTAAAAATATATGGCCTTCACTTAGTGGAAATTATTTGTTTTATGGGATATTGAATGGAAAAATATATTAAAAATTCTAGATTCCAGTTTCAGTCTTTTGAAAACTAATCACAGGCATGACATTCCATCTACTGACCATATTACATTTGTTTAGAAAATTCAAGGGGAGGGAATTATATGTGGCTACAAGCAGAGGGATCCTTGGAGACTGCCTACCATTTCTTGCTTAAAAATAAACAGCCATAATCTATTCATGTCCTCAAGTAAAACTGTGTTTCTTGTGGCAACACAGGGCCTCAATTCTGATGTAGAAAATTTT
>VMDR010034749.1:0-10968 GCA_007922815.1 Macrotus californicus | reverse complement strand
CCTTAGCATATGGAATTTCAAATTGGATATTTCCCCAACCATCTTGGACCTTTTAAGTACTTATTCTATTGTCATATTTCTAACTGTTGATAAAAATTCCTAAATAATTATTTTCTTTTTTTCAGAGATAAAAGCAACAGTATTTGATGACTGCAAGAAAGAAGACGAATGGAAGGTAGAATGTGCAGTTTGCTCTTGTTCTGAGTCCTTCAGTGTATTGTCCTTGTTGTACTTCTGTAAGGGTGTGGGGTCTGGGACCACACCGCTTGTGTTCACATCCAATGTCACCTGACAGCGGTGGCTTCCCGGGCAAGTTACTTGACCTCTCTGTTTCCTTGTTTGTAAATGAGGACAGTAGCACCCTCATAGGGCAGCTGTCAATATTAAAATGAATTAATCCATGTATACTGCTTACAACAGTGCCTCGAACAATTATTATTCTACAAGTGGCATTTTGTAATTTTAAGGAAATTTGATGTTAAAAATAACATGCATTTACAACGAGCATTCTCTGCTTCAGAGTGGAAATATTTTCACTTGCTCACTTGTATATAACCACTGCATGTGCATGCAGTGAGAACCTGCATCTCCAGGTCGTGCACGCTAAAGGATAAGAGTTTGTATATAACCACTGCATGTGCATGCACTGAGAGCCTGCATCTCCAGGTCGTGCACGCTAAAGGGTAAGAGTTTGTATATAACCACTGCATGTGCGTGCACTGAGAGCCTGCATCTCCAGGTCGTGCACGCTAAAGGGTAAGAGTTTGTATATAACCACTGCATGTGCGTGCACTGAGAGCCTGCATCTCCAGGTCGTGCACGCTAAAGGGTAAGAGTTGGGATAGTGCTGCCTGCTGTCCTGATATGTTAGTTTCATGTTATAAAAAGTGTGTGAGTTTGAGTGGTTTAATGGGTTAGATTCTGTTTTTTGTGAATTCTTATCAAATGTTCATACTGTTTTGAATTTATATTCGATTGAAGATAATGCTTTTAGATGAGTTCACCACCAAGCTTCTGGCGTCGTGCTGCACAATGGCAGACCTGCTGGCCGAGGGCGTCACTGGTAAGTGTTCCCAGGACTCATCGCGGACGCTTCATTGTGGTTGAGAAGGTTCGAAGGGTCAGTAGCTTTTAGTCGGTGGTTGTGTCTGTAAGGGGCTGTGCTCTATTTTGTAGTGACTCTAGCCGTAATAATTACACTGCGCATTCTTTTCTCAGTGAAACTTGGGAATGACCTCTGTACCTCGGGTTTTCCCCCATCGGCTGAGGCATGATTCAGTGCCTCTGAGGTAGTTGCCTGGTTGAGTTGGTTCTCCAAATTTTTTACTCGTACACATGTGTTACAGTTTTGTATGTTGACGTTCTAGGTTTGCCTCAGCGTTTTGATGAATGTTCGTGGTTTACATGAATTGCTTTCAAATGGGTAGTAAGATTTATGTCGTACAATCAACTTTTGTATGCAATCATGTAATACTGACTTAGTAAGTTCCTCTTTATTACCTAGAAATGAAGCGATGAATTATAAGTTTAAATCAGCTTTAGTATATGATTATGAAAAAAATTACGCTGCTACAAGTTGTTTTCTGTGTCACCCGGACAGGTTATTTAACTTCCTTGAACCTCGGTGTCCTTGTTTGTAAAGTCCGTACGGGGTTGTTATGATGTTTATCAGATCGTTCGTGTAAAGTGCTTAGCCTGGTGTCTGGTGTCATACTCACTATTATTGAGGTAGAGTGTTTTTAAAAAGAAGTATGTATTTACTTTTTAATGCATTTTCTTGGTTTCTCATGGCATGTTGATTGTTTTTGCTGGGGGGGCCTAACTATGAAATACCTGCTTGTTTCTCATGATGCACACTTAGCCCAGAGTTTAGTCGTAGGAAAAATACATTTTTAAGATTTTTTTACTTTATCAAAAACAAAGAAAACGTTAAACCTAAGATACGTAAATGTTTCCCTATTATTATAAATAAGTTGTATAGTAATGTTTATTTTCAAAATATTTTGAATGTATACTTATTTGGTCATATAAAATGACTTTTTTTTTTGTTAGTTGTAGAGAATATTTATAAGAATCGAGAACCTGTCAGACAAATGAAAGCTCTTTATTTTATCTCTCCAACATCAAAGGTGAGTATTTTGAATCTTTAAAAAGATATTCTTCAGTCTTTTTACTATTGATATGATTTTTCTCACAGAAAATTCAAAGTATAATAAAATACCCTGTATTAGAAAAATAGTGCCATAACCTGGTCTGCTTAGGATTTTTTCTGTTAGAAGATTGTTTCATTTGAACTCTTCTCCCTAAAAATATGTAAGTGAAAAATTTCTAGCTCTTGCATATGAGAAAGCAGAATTTAATTGTATAAACTGTTAGCGTTTCTTTGAATAACTTCTTACTCATGCAGTCCCTATTTAGCCATAATTTTAAGAAAGATTGTATTATTTATTTTTAGACAGCGGGGAAGGGAGGGAGAAAAGGAGAGAAACACTGATGTGAGAGAGAAACACTGATCAGTTGCCTCCTGTACCCATCCCACCTGGGGACCCAGCCCACAACCCAGGCATGTGCCCTGAGTGGGAATCAAACCCATGACCTTTCACTTGGCAGGACGACACCCAGACAACTGAGCCGCACTGGTCAGGACAGCCATAATTTTTGAGAGGATCAAAATGTACTTAAAAGAAGTAATATTTGGCCCTGGCTGGTGTGGCTCAGTGGAGTGAGTGCCGGCCTGTGAACCAGAGGGTCACTAATTCGATTCCCAGTCGGGGCACATACCTGGGTTGTGGGGCAGTTTCCTAGTCGGGGACGTGTGAGAGGCAACCACACATTGATGTTTCCCTCTCTCCTTCCCTTCCCCTCTCTCTAAAAATAAAATAAATCTTAAAAAAGAAGAAAATAATCTTTGATTAATTTTTTGTCTTAATGATTTTCTTAGTACACATGTATGTAAATATGCATGCATGTATGTATAAGTGTGTATATATATTTGTTATGTCAAAAGAATTTCTTTATAATCCAGCCATGATTTAACTCATAACTTAAAGCCAAATTTTTAGAGCTAAATAAAGTATCAAATTCCTATATTCTGTACAATATCTAAGAATATATTTTCTAACATATCCTTTGACTTATTCCCACCTAGAATGTTAATTTGGCAATATCAGTTCCTTTTCTTCTAACTCTGGCAGACAGTAGGAAAAAACCCCTATATTCACTATTTAGTCTCTACATACTGGCTACTGGTGGGTTTTAATGACATTTTATATCTTACTGGTGATAGCAATTCATAAAATAAAATTGATGATTGGAAAAGATGCAAGCTAAAAGCGCCATTTTTCACCACCTAAATTGGCAGAGGGATTTTTAAAGTATGTGTGTGTGTGTGTATAAACCTCGTACTCAAGCTATTGGTGGGTAACAGAGCGCACACCAGTATAAACTGCTAGTGGGAGCATGAGTGGAGACGGCCTTTTGGGAAAATAATTTGCTCTTCTTTATCAAGAAGCTTAAAACAGTCCATATGTTCAAGTTTATTACAAAGAAGTAATCAAATAAATGGTTATGCTAAATTCCTAGCAATAAATAAATCCAGTTAAATTCTTAGCATTAACAAATAATGGTATGAAAGACTGTGGCCATTGAAAATGAGATTTCTGGGAAATTTTAATGCTCTAGGTAAAGCTTATTTTTTCATGTCAAGTGACAAAAGCGGGACACAAAATTGTATATTCAATGAAAGAGCAAAGGGTTTTGTGCCTGAATGTGACTCCTTTTTCTTCCACAACCAACTCTAGTTTCTCTTGCTGTCCTTTGTCAACTACCTGTCGGGTCCTACAGGCCTCTGGGTACAAGTGAGGCTTTGGACTGTGCGCACGCTAGTGGAGAAACCAGGGCGAGACTTCTTTCCTCAGGGCTGGGAAAGCACCTGGACACCAGATCAGATAGTTCCTGGCAAGGATCATGAAATGATGGAGTTCAGGAAGAGTTTGGCACTAAGAGGTCTATGAATCCCAGGGCAAAAGTCAGTTGAGCGTCTCAGAAAAGCCCTGATGGTTTGAGTTTATGCCTCTAGCCCTCTGGAGGTGAAGCTGTTTGCCTTCCTACTCCGGTGGCAATGCCTCTGTTTAGGGTGCTCCACCAACCAAACCTAAGGCTCGAGTGAGCTGGCCAAGTAGATCAACCACACTTGTAAGCAGGTCAGGCTGCTAGAGGGGAAGTTCAGTAAGAATAAAGAAAACACACATCTCGCAAACACAGCTGCCTGGCGAGGAGGATGACAGTCTGGAAGGCAGCTGTGTAACCGCTGTACCTGACACCAACGCCAGCAGGAGGATGACAATCTGAACAGAGAAATAGGACATATAGCGAGACTCTAGTTAGCACATAAAAACCTTCTGAAGCTCAGAAGTGGAGTTTCTCAGTTAAACAGTTAATTGAAGACGAGGATAATCACTACTGAAATTTTAATAGTACTCTGGAAGATCAAAATGGAGTATCTATCTATCTATAAGCAAAAACAAACTCCCGGAAATCATGGGGGGAAAGAGACTTGAAGGATAGAGCCATGAGTTCTAACAGAAATACAGAGAGAATGAAGAAAACAGAGAGTGAGGAGAGGATGATTCTAGAAGTTCCAGCAGGAGAAAAAGGGACAGATGAAGGAGAGTTACATCTTTGTTCTTATTTCTTGCTTCCAGACCACTGTGTCTTTAAATGAGCAGTGCGGAGTCATGCCCTACCTGGCTCTGTTACCTGCTTTTCCTTCTTCCTGCAGTCATCTGCCAGCCTCTGGGTTGTCATTCTGATCCCTGGACACTTAGCCCCTCGCCCACTGTCCTCCTCACTTTGCCAGTCGTCCTCCCAGAGGTTTCAGTGTCTGTGAGGGTGACACTTCCAGTGCCTTCGCTGACCTGTCAGCTCCTCGATCTGTTGCCTGCCAGTGGTCGTGTCTTCTGCGTCGCTGCAGCTTCCCAGCCACTTGAGCATTCCCAGATTTCCTCATTGCAGAACAGCAGTCTGTTCACACATCACCTTACTGCTTAATACACTTCCAGCTGTCACTGGCTAGACAATGTAGCGTCTTAAAAAATAAGTTTATGAATTAAACTTTTAGACAGCTTAAGTTTTATTTTAGCATTGAAATAAAATAATCTTAGTTATTGCAAAAGCTAGTGTGCTTAAATTAGCATTTAATAAAATATATATTAACATCTCACTTTTTTTTTAAGTCTGTAGACTGTTTTTTACGTGATTTTCCAAGTAAATCGGAGAACAAATATAAAGCAGCATATATATACTTCACTGACTGTAAGTAGCTTTGTAAGTCATTGCTTCATTGTTAAAAATTCTGTTAGTTACAAAGTATTTGTTTTAATATTCCAATACCTAGTGACTTTCTGTTTGTTCTAATTAGGTTAGAAAAAAATAAAAAAAAATAGGATCATATGTATCCTAATTCATGTGAAGGTGATAGAAAATGAAAAGAAATCATCCCAAACTAGTTTCAAAAGACAATCACTTTTGCTGGGGAGTTGGTGGAGAGAGCTATCCCTCAAATTCTGTGCTGATGACAGGAAGAATTCTTGTTTTTCTTTTTTAAAGATCTTACTTATTTTACTTTTTAGGAGAGAAACATCAGTGTGGGAGAGCTATATTGATCGGTTGCCTCTCACATGCCCCTAACTGGGGACATGTGCCCTGACGGGGAATCGAACCGGCCACCTTTTGGTTTGTAGGCTGGCGCTCAATCCACTGAGCCACACCAGCCAGCGCAAGAAGAATTCTTTTTTGAATGAATGTTTCAATGGGGGATTCGACTAAATAATAAAAAATAAGACTCTTTGGGAGGGCACTGAAGAAACTGCCATCTGTTTGGCAAATACTGAGGGAGCAAATCAGTCACATTTCCCTTCCTATGCCATATGTTCGAATAGCACCTAAACAAAAGCATCACAGAGAAGTCCAGAGACACACATAATTCAGTTTTATGTTACATCTTACGTAATTACACTGCAAAATGAAAATGTCGTTGATAAGAAGTGAATTGGTCTCTTGAGGCTAAAGGATTTCATGTTAAAAGACACTGGGAGCCAGTGGCTGATACTCTAACCTAGATTTAATGGAACTGTAAACAGGTAGGTTAAAAGGGGGAAGGACAAAAAGCACCTCTAAGGTCCAGAACTTACTGACGTCAGAGAAGTTCCCGTAATGAACAGGAAGAAAAAACAGTTGGTGTGGTACAGCTGCACTTAGTGACTGACTTAGAAAAGTAATGCAAATTCCTAAGTTCTGAAAGCCCTACAGAATTTTGAGTCATGAGTTAGCACCTGATTTCCCTTCCTGACAATTTTTGTTTGTTTGCTCCGTTAGCAGCTATCTGAGGAAACACATCTTAGGTCATGGTGGGTATGAACGGGGCAGGTGGGATATCTGGTACAGCCCCCGAGACCAGCATGCATCTGCTCGGTAAAGTGAAGAGCAGCATTTGTCTTCATCCTCGTAATGTGATCTCTGCCCTCATAGTAGATTACTCTGTGAAAGTCGGTAATTTATATAAAAAATATTCTTAGATGTTAGAATGATTTGTTCAAAAGAGTAAAAATTCAGATGGAGTTACATGCTTTGATTTTTTTTCTCTTATCCTCTCAGTTTGCCCTGATAGTCTCTTCAACAAAATTAAGGCTTCGTGCTCCAAGTCAATAAGAAGATGTAAAGAAATAAATATTTCCTTCATTCCACTTGAATCTCAGGTACTTTCTATTTTATGTTTAATTTTAGTTCATAATGGATTCTAAAATTTGGTTTTATGAGCTTATTTGTTAATAAGGGATATATTACTTATTGTGTATTTTTAAATGTTTTACTTAACGTATTTGGTAAATTGTGAGCAACCCACAAACATTTCCCTTGAGGAAGGGAGGAACATGAGCACTTTATCAGAGTACAGCCTCAGTAATGAAAGTGGGGCTTACATTTCCCACCCGCCCCCAAGTTCCGTGCCTGTCCAGTTTCGCAGCACAGCGAGATCGCGAGACCGGACGGCTCAGCCCAGTCTCTGCTGGAGGGCGGGGAGCTGCACAGGCTCAGGTGGAGGAGCCCCGGCTCCGCCTCCGGCCATGTGCCCGCTGCTGCTGTCCTGACAGGCTGTGTTCCAAGGAAGGAGTCACTATGTGTGGAAGGAAATGCAAGGAAGTAGTCATAATTCATCAGTTAACCTATAATGTTTATTACATACCTACTTTTACCCTCAATCCATTATCTTAGGCTGAGAGGGATTACTCTTATTTTAAAAAAATGGAAATTAGTTTAGTGGGGAACTCTCAACCCCAGTTAGAGAACTACTGCTTTCGTACTCTTCAAATAACACAACAATAGTGAGTCTCTAATCCAAGTCCTTGCACGTAAGTAAATGCTTCTGCTAGTTGAACAAATACGTCTCTGAGGTCACGGTATATATATGGTAAGACCAGTACCATGGTGCAATGGTATGTCTTTTTAGGAAGTATTTCTCTATTTTAAGGACATGAAAGGTATAAGTTAAAGAATTGAAGATATGTATCAACTGTGGGAAATCTCTAGGTTATTCTCTAGAAGATTTTCAGTGTGGGCCAAATCTATGGACCAGTTTTGGCTTGGTTGTATTTCTTTTTGCCGGGTGTGAGATTTTTATTTTAGTTTGACTGCCTCAGACTCCTTCCTCTGCTGTGCAGGCAGTGAAAAGCGGACAGTGCTGTCTGTCTGTGTGTGAAACAAGAACTGAAGGGGAGAGGTGGGCCACGCAGCAGAGGAGAGGAGGGGAGACGGCAGACCCAGAGGGCAGGGAAAGGGAGGTTTGACTAAGGCGAAGACGCAGTTGTTTCAGAAAACAGCATCGTTAGTGCAAGTGTCTCTTTAATGCCCCAAATAATGGCTGCATTTTTCTTGATATGTTTTTAAAAATCAGGTCTCCAAATTGACAGCGTACCTTTTTTTTGCCCTCACTTAGGTATATACTCTTGATGTACCAGATGCGTTCTATTACTGTTACAGTCCAGACCCCAGTAATGCAAACGGAAAAGAGGCTGTAATGGAAGCGATGGCGGAGCAGATAGTCACAGTCTGTGCCACCCTGGATGAAAACCCCGGAGTGAGGTGTAAAAGGTGGGTCGTTCAGTAGCATCTGTTTATGTTGTATGTCCTGTTTGCTCTCCAGTGTAGAGGTGAGTAATGTCTGTGCTTATGTGCCTTGGTTTGCAGAACTTTTCTTGCAGAATTATGCTGTATTTATAGAAGATTTAAAGTGTGATGTTTAAATTTTAGAGTAACCAGTAACCTCTGCTGCTGAATTTCAGAGTTTGCATTTGGTATGATTTACAGGCCTAATTTTTCATGAGTTTAAGGAATGCTTAGAGGAAATGCCTGTGTTGTCATATAGGGGCTGCAGTCTTACCTTTAGTATTTTATTAAGTTTCCACCAAATTTAAGTAGCCATATTATCTGGATACCAGTTATAGTGTCTTAAGTGTCTGGTATCTAATCCTGGTGGCTATCTTAAATAAAGACTTTGGGGATTTTTTTAAGAGGTAAAGTTTGACTTTAGTACTATGTACTTTCATTTATGTGCTTTATTTTTAAAAATAAAGTTTATTGCAAAAATTATATGTATATGGCTTGATAAATCATTCCAAAGTGAACATTACATCTAACATACCCCACCAAGAAGTGGAACATTAACAGCATCTCAGTTACTAGCCCTTCTTCTCTCCCCTCAGGTAATTACTGTCCTGACTTCTAACACATTATAGGGCTGCCGATTTTGAACTTGATATAAATGGAATCACACGATATGCTTTGTTTCTGGCTTCTTTGTTCAGCAGTATGTTCTGAGAGCCGTCCACGTTGTGTGTGTAGCCAGAAAGCTCGTATTTCGGACTCGACTGGCTCTGACCTTTCTGCCCTCGCTTTCCTTACCTGTGTACTGGGAATGATAACAGTTCCCGCTTCCTAAGGTGGTGGTTAGAAGAAAGTGAGTTAATATTTGTACAGCTCTAAGAATGGCATGGCACTAATAAAATGATAGTGGGGAATACCCTCTACCAACAATAAGGGTATCACTCATTCCCCTTTTGAAAAGTTCTCTCAACGTTGGCATTCGTCAGGTTGGGTGGCTGAATTTTTTTTTTTTAAAGATTTTATTTACTTATTTTTAGAGAGAAGGGAAGGGAGAGAGAAAGAAAGGGAGAGAAATATCAATGGGTGGTTGCCTCTCATGCACCCGCTACCAGGGACCTGGCCTGCAATCCAGGCATATGCCCTGACTGGGAATTGAACTGGTGATCCTTTGGTTCACAGGTCAGTGCTCAATCCACTGAGCCACACCAGCCAGGGCCGGTTGGGTGGCTGAATTTTTTAATTTCAAATTCATGTAGTACTTTTATATTTTGTTACATCACTCCTAACCATTAAAAAATTACTATTAATACTTGGAAAAAATATATTGTAAATCTCAATTCAGGTGTTACCAAACAAGCTCTTTACTCAGACCTCAAGTGTTGGAAGCATTCTTTGTCTTATAGGTGGTACGCTAATTACCTTCTAAAGTCAGTGGAGCAGAGTTAAGTGGCTTTTCTTCTAGAGCTACTCGCTCTTCAAGCTTCTGCTCTTGGTGATTGGCTCTGTTCAAGGAAATGAGTAAATGTAACCAACTTATAATTGAAAAAATAGCTCACCTATGGACCTACTTTGATAACTTGATGGTAGGAGATTATAAAACTAAAATAATCCTATAGGGTTTTAAAATTCTGTTCTTCTGCAAAATATTTATTTATGCCTTATGGACTTTGGAAGTGTAATTCCAACATAAAGTTATTACCTTTTGAAAGAATTTTAAGCAAAATATGTAATAAAATATTCTTTATAGTTGCTGCTTTATTTATTTTTAAGGTCTAAAACCTAAAGATTCTTTAACACTTGGAAGTCTTCACAGTGAGACCCTCCACTTTTGAGGTTGGAGTGCTGATTGAAGGGCCTTTCTCAACATTTTTCTTGTAGACTTGGAAGTTATATTAATGCCACTGGTCACTAAGTTACAATTTAGAGTATGATTTTTGTTATTTTAGAAGACAGTGATATAAAATTTGATGCAAAAGACTATATTGAAAAGTTGACTAAATGTTAGAGATAGTGCGAGGAAATCTCACACTTCTGGTGGAAGGAATAATTGGTCAGCTATTTTGGAGAATAATATGGTAATATCTAGAAAAGGTGAAAATGTACCTTTTATGTGACCCAGCAATTATACTTTTCTTTTTTGATTTTGAGAGAGAGAGAGAGAGAGGGAGGGAGAGAGGTACCTCGACCTGTTGCTCCTCTTACTTACACATTCATTGGTTGGTTCTTGTATGTGCCCTGACCGGGGATCCAACCTGCAACCTGGACACATTGGATGACACTCCAGTCAACTGAGCTACCCGGCCAGGGCTATACTTTTAGATGTACTATATCTAGAGAAACATGTACATGGAGATACATGTACAAAGATGTTTATTTCAGTGTCATTTGCACTGGAATAAAATTGAGAATGAGAAGAAATATCCTTTAGGGGAATGAGTACATAGCATGCAATGAAATCATATGATAGAGGTATATATAGAGAACTGAAATGAATAACTTTGATGTATGTGCCAGTATGTGCAGGTCTCAGGGATACACACCGAATTCATGAGAGTGGTTTCCTTGGGGGTAGGGGAGTTAGAGGTAGAGGAGAAGACCAAGAATTGGGAGGGGAATAAGGGAACTGCAGATTTATTTATATTATTTCCTTTATAGTAAAAAAAATCTGAAGTACATGCAGTAAGGTTTACATTTATAAAATCTAGAGAAATTGATATAATATTATATTTCATGTATTATCTGAACTTTTCCACTTTGTAAAATCTTTTAAATTCATAAATTGCATGGTTTAATTTTAGAATTCAACTTTAT
>VMDR010034748.1:0-10972 GCA_007922815.1 Macrotus californicus | reverse complement strand
AGGCCTTTTCTTAATTCAAGCTTTAGTTTGTTTGGTTTTTTTTGCTTCTTTGATTTAAAGCAAGGATTATGCAATAATTGAGACTAAAATCAAATAATAATCAAAGTAGGCATTATCATTATTATATTATTAACAGTATTATTTTGTCACAACTCTGAAACTAACTTATTTTAAGACACAGATTCCAACAGTTTATACCTCAGCATAAGGTTAAATTATTAATTTAGGTAGAGGAGAAATATAAGGTGTGAAGGAGGTATCTTTAGATAACATTTTCTTCTTTTTTCCTGGTGTAGACATTTACTAGCTTAGTTGGAACCAGAGTATAGAGGGATGTTTCCTGAGCTGTTTAATCTATTTAATAGGTGTATTGGTTTGTCCATTTTTTAGCAACTTATATTAAGGTATAATTCATACAACATTCACCCATTGCAAGTGGACAACTTAATGATTTTTGATAAATTTACAGAGATATGCAACCATTACCTAATCCAGTTTTAGGAAAAGCGATCCCTCTAAAAATATCCTGTGTCCACTTGTAGTCGCACCTTCTTCCCACCCCGGACTCAGGCAGCCACTCCTCCGTGTCTTCAAGTTCCCCTTTCTGAACATGACCTGTATAGACTGTTCATAGACTCCGACTGCCTATGTTCTTTTCCACATGGCTTCCTTCACTTAATGTTTTGAGGCTCATCCATGTTGTAGCACGCATCACTAGCACATCCCTTTTTATTGCTAAATAGCATTTTATTATATGTATATACCATGTTTTGTTTACCCATTCAGTCAATGACCATTTACATTATTTCTACTTTTGTTTAATATGAATAATGCTGCTATGAATACTCACATACTAATCTTTGTGTAAGCATATGCTTCTGTTTCTTTGGGGGAGATTTCTAGTAGTAGAATTACTGGATCATAAGTAAATTTTTTTAAGTTTTTTGAAAAACTGCCAAACTATTTTCCAAAGAAGTTTCATAATTTTATATTCCCACCAACAAAGTATGAGGATTCCAGTTTCTCTTCATCCTCAGCAATACTTTCTATTGCCTGCCTTTATTTATTACAGCAGTTCCTAGAGATGTAAAATGCTATTTCACTGTGATTTTAACTTAGCGGTGACTTGATAAACAAGGTTGTTGAGTACTGTTTCATGTGCTCATTATCAACTCTTCCATCATCCTTTGTTCATTGATTTTTGAACATAGAGTTATAATATTCTTAACATAGAATTATTGAATTTGAGAAGTATGAAAACACTTCAAAATTATATGATCTAACCTCTTTAGATATAGAATAAGTGAAGACTGGAGAGACAGAGTGCTTTGCTCAAGGCACAAAAACAAACTTATGGCAAACTAGAGTTCTAATTTCTTAATCCTGAATTTAGTTGAAGTTGAATCATACTGTTTTCCCATACCTCACCTTCCAAGCAGTAATTAAGTCATCCTGTAATGAAGTTGTTGGTGAAAAGAGACTAACAAATGGAGAATAAAAATTGTAGACTCCTTGGGAGCAAGTCAGGTCTTACCCGACCTTGTGATCTCTTTGTACCGACCACAGTCTCTCATCCATTGTCAGTGCCTGAAGTATGGCTGTTCAATGAGGTAAAATAGAAAAGCTTTAATGAACCTTCAACCCAGTCAGAATTATATCAAAATCAAATGCAATTATATTTCTTAAATATATCGAGCACGACTGGGTTTCATATTTATTTCATATTAATTATCATTTTATGACCTAAAAATAATTTTTAAATGCTGTGAACACAGGAGTTATTGACCCAAAATGGTATATATTTTGAGCATCTGCCTCTAAATGATCTAGAATGTTTTAAAAGTACAGATGCTGAGGCCTCCCTCCAAACTTACTGAATCAGAAGCTCTGAAGACCTGAAAATCTGCTTTTCAAAAGCCTTCCAGAAATTCTTAGACACCAAAAAAAAAAAAAAAAGAAGAAAAGAAAGGAAAAAGAAAAGAGAGGAAAAATGAGAACCACTAGCACAACAAATGTTGTGCAACACATTTTGAAACTGTTTACTTGAAGGCATTCGGACTTCAGGACTGGGGCCTTAAAAGAGGTTCTGGTGCTGGAGAGCTGCTGAGTGACATGACAGAACCTCCTAAGTTACCAATGGTGTACACGACTTCCTGGGGAGCCTTTAAAAAGTTGTGCTCACCAACTGATAATTAATGTTCCAAAAACATTAAGGGACAAGTCCCCATTGGTGTGACTCAATGGGTTGGGCATTGTCCTGCAAAGCAAAGGTCACCAGTTTGGGTCCTGGTCAGGGCATATGCCTGGGTGGCAGGCTAGGTCCCCATCTGGGGCCGAGTGTGAGGCAACCGATCGATGTTTCTCTTGTCCATGGATGTTTCTGTCCTTCTCTTTCTCCCTCCTTTCTCCACTCTCTAAAAATAAATAAATAAAACCTTTCTAAAAAATGAAGGGACAAAACACTCCTTAATTGTGACAGCAATTACTGTAAAATGCCTTGAGGGGCTCCCTGCCCCACCTCACAGCACTACCATTGTCTCTGCTCCAGGGTCTGGAACGTGAGAACTCGCAGGCAACCACAATTCTCGTGTGTCTACATTTGGTTCTATTGGATTTAAGAACTTTGTGCCCAACCGTACCTCAGCAGTCAGCAGTGAAATGTATAGCCTCCAGCACGTAGTTAGGCAGAAAACAAGAATGTAAACGACTAAGGATGAACTGCAACAAAATTTGGAGAAGGTGGATAAATAAGGCTAGTTGAGTTTCTGTCTTTCGGCCTGCCGCTCCTCATCCCACCTCCGTGTCAATACTGTTAATGGGGCATTTCGGTGAATGTAAATTGACCATTTGCATGCAAGCTTGCTCAAACTAAAACTGACTGCCTTCTGACAGGGATGCTCTTCCCTCACGCTTTCTCCCAGCTGCTACCTTGACTGAAAATAAGTCTATCTTTCCTCTGACGCCAGCCACTTTTTCTCATATTTGCTTTTCTTCAGGCATGTAGCAGAGTCTATTATCCAAAGATGAACACAAAAATATTTTTCATCCTACCTGCTCTTCTACAATATGACTTTGGCACTCACCTCTCGAGAGGTGAAGTCTATTTGTCAACCTTCTCTTGAACTTAGATGGATGCTGAGATTGGTTCAACCAATGGAATGCATCAAAAATGACGCTGTGCTGCTGCCGGGATTGCCATGAACTATTCTGACAACTCTTGCTTTACAATCTTTGGAAGCCAGACACTGTAAAAAGTGGGACTGGAATTTTGTGGGAAACCCAAGCCACCTGGAGAGGCCCTGGAGCATGAGACGTCACGTGGCATATGATGGAGGCCAAGACCACTGAGACATCAGATGTGTGAGTGCAGATGTCATCAGGGAAGCAGAGCCTCCAAGCCTGACTGTGCCCCCTGATGACACATGGGTCAGGGATGCCAGCCCAGTCCAACCCATCCCACTGCCCTGACCCACAAAATCAAGAACAGAACAAAACAGCCACTCCAAGGCACTATGTTTTGGGCTGACTACAGAGTGAAGGATAGCAGAATATGCTTATTTGGCATATGGATGATTTTGAACAGATTATTTTTGAGAAACAGCAGACACTGAAAATTTTTGTAAGGGAAGTTAGATTATTATCAAGGAAATATCCATGTGTGTCTCCCTCTCTGTACCAGAAAGAGAAGATAACTCTAAATCACAACAGAATTTTATCAATAGAGAAGACACCCACTTAAATCTTCATAACGCCCCTTACTTTTGTTTACTGTGCTTTTCTTGGTACCCCCTCGTAACTGGCCTGTCCTCCCCACAACAAGGGAGGTTTGTTTGGTTGGTTGGTTGGTTTTTGTCTGTAGCTAAAGATGATATTTAAGTTGGTGGCTTGGGCCCCCTCGGGAAGTTACTCAGTTTCCTGACTATCTCCCATGAATAGGTGACATACACATGTTAATAAAGGTCTGTCTATTTTCCCTTTGTTGATCTGTCTTCTGTTTCAGGGTATCTCAGTTAAGAACTCAGAAGGGTCAGACAGAAAATTATTTTTCCTGCCCTGTGACCGTAATAGATTGCTGGAACAGAACGCTTAACACTACTTTAAATTTTTAACATATATATTTAGTGTCTCTCTTCCCCCCTGCGCACACTAGAATGTGAGTTCCAGTGAAGCCATGGTACTTTCTGTTATTTATTACTGTGTGATCAGTGCCTGGAGTAAAGTAGGTGTTCAATAAATACTTGTTAAATTATTATTGAGTGCATTTCCTCCCGGAAGGCTCAGAGGGCAACGAATAATATCCTCTGGCTGATATTTTGCTTGCTCCAATTCTTCCTTCATTTCTGTGAGAGATATCCATCTTTGTGAGGACTTACATTTCATGCAAAGTGCAGAAAACAGATTGACAGTGGAGTATCACCACAATGATCAACTGCAGAGCAATTTTCAAAGGCAGACCAAGAGAAGCCTTTCCTCTGGGGCCACCAGGACTTACTTTTCAGTAAAGCTCTTGAGCTCCCACCAGAGACACATGTAAAGAAACCAACATTTCCTCTCTGGGCACTGCAATGGCTGATGTGGAGCAAACTTGATATATTAAGTGGAGAGCAAGTGTGGATTTCAGGGATCAAGAAAGAACTGTATCAGAAATGCCAGCAAGAGCTTGGGTTAGTGTTTTGTTCTTGTCGCTGTCATTTACAAGGTCCTCAAAGCCCTTCACTACTGAGGGTTTGATCATGTCAGCATAGTACAATTATCTCTGTTGGAAAGCCGATACTGCATTCTGTTCATTTCTTCCTTTATTTATAATAAAAACCTTGTCAAATCCAGTGGCTTGGTATCTTCTTGCAAATTAAGTATTAAAAGTCATCCTAAATGTTTGTAAACCTACAACTAGAACCTTTTCTACAAAGCATACTTAATGCACCAAATAGGTTATTTTCCAAAACAATTCCTTTGCTTCTCTCAGGAGTCAGTAGTAATAGACACATAATTTTTCCACTCCTTTTGTTTGTCTACAAAGCATCTAAGAACATTAAATGGCAAGCTTACCATATCACTCCTATTGCTTTGCCAAAAAAAGCAAAGTCTATGTCTTCCCAAATATCAGTTGTTCGTTTCCCCAACACAGGGCAGCAAGCAATCACAGTGTTAAGAGATACGCTGCTCCATGCTCTGCACAGATGTCATGGGTAGATGAAGGTACATGTCTTGTATAAAGCCATTAGCCCTGGGAAAAAAAGATTGATAATGGCCATGAGACTGTTAGCAAGGCTTTGTTTGCCCTTCTCTGTTTTATATGAGGTTTTCTTCCTGCGTCACCCTTTCCTGACCGAGCATTGTACACACACTTGACATTTGGTGTTTTGTCAAGAATTTTCCCTATTTTCCTTCTGTAAATGCTGTGCATGTATTCTCATAATTCTCTGTAACATTTTCAGCATTCTAGTGAAAGACTGACTCTTTAAATTGTGTAAGACACCCATTAATGGAAATCCACATTGTTACCATGTTAAAATTCCCTACCCCAATATTTCGTAACTGTATTCCTGACTTGCCTGAGCTCCATGTCTCAGTTTTAAAACACACCATTCTCAATACAGAGTGCACACCATCATACCTATTAAATGAGTCAAATTCCACCTTCTGCCGGTATCAGCACCATACCATCTTTCCCACTGCACCTGCCATGAGCAACACCAGCAACCTTAATATTCCTCCTTAGCTCCCAGCTGGGGGTATAAAGAGAGTTCCTGTGGTTGTGCCCGTGTAGAATGAAACTGTTAAAGAGTAAAATACCTGAGCTGCTTCGGATTGCGGAAAGATGTCTGGGTCATTCACAAGGAATTCTGACACCCACTTTGATCACAGTTTTGAACACTACTCATTTCCTTCCCCAAAGTCACATCATGACATCATTATTGTTAAAATCGTGATGAAATTACAGGAATAAAGCAAGGCTCAGACTATCAGAATCCATCTTGCGCCCACTTTGTATAAGCGCCCTGCACCCAACTAAACAGGATCTACAAGCTTGCTCACCTTCAGAGCAGAACTGGATGTGTACATTTCTGTGAGATAGGGGACCCATCTTCAGTTCACATCTAGAAGTTTAGAAATTCTACCAAAAGAGGAAAAATTAAAATTGCTGCTTCTTTTCCTACCACAAAGGGGTCAAATGAGAGAGGTAACCACCCTGCTGAACAGCGTGCTCTGCGTAAAGATTCAGACAGCTGCAGGAAAGAGGAAGGCCTTCCAGGGAGACATAGGAGCAGCAGGGGGTTTACAAGCAGCCTTGCCGAGGGGCAGAGGCTCCTGATTCAAGACGCAACATCGACAGCTTAAACATGGAGGAGAAGAGGGTTAATGCCTCACAGTCAGACCTTAGAACCTAAAAAGTTAAGAAACCCAAACTAGTTCAGAACAGAAGTTATTCCCTTAATTACACTTGAACACATGGTTTTACCAATTTCTACTAATGGGGCATTGGGAATTAATATCATACCTCCACTTGTTATCACTCAAAGTATATACAGTATAATAACATAATTTTCATTCTTATCAAGTGATTTCATTATTTCTCAGCCACTCCTTTTGATTATCTTCATAAAGTCATGAGTTTTTAAAACCCTCTAGAAATCTGATGCTCAAGGTGAAAAGGACAGATAAATAATATCTCTTAGACATTTCTGTCCTTGCATTTTTATCTACCAATAATTTGCTACATCTCAGTTGCAATACTGGCATGGTCTATGAGCCATAGATGCCAGTTTAGCTTGCACAAATCTATAAAAAATTAAATGTCATAGATCGCAAATTATTGTCTATTACCCTCTTAATGCCCAAGTCCAATTGAAACATTATCCATCTACCCATCAGATGCACAAAGAGACAAATGCCATCTAGTGTTTCAGAGGTTAAAGTACATCCCAGTTGTACTCCTCTGAGTCAAAAGGTGCTGTGATGTATTACATGCAAAGAATATTCAACACATTATGGTGCTAGCATTTCCATTAATTAGCTGGATTACGCTGGTCAAGACCCCCTTGTGTCTTGAATTAGTTGCTCTCCACTGCCTCTTATAAATAACAGACTCTCTTTCAGTTCTGGTTGATGCAAACAAAGCCACTCACGGAAATCGAACGTTTGTACATTGAAACCCTGATATAGTGCAGACTCAAACAGCAGGAGACCAAACGACACTTTCTGGGGCTAACCTGTGGTATACGTTGACTCTACTCCATAGAGCAGACTGTTTTCTATGTTACTCAGTACAGACTTAAACTTGAGACACAAGAACACATTAGATCACTCTGGGCAACAATTTATCATCAGGTACAGTAAGGAAGAAAAGAAGTAAAAACGGGATGACTATAACTTGGTGATTTTCAAAAGACCTCAAACAAGCCACTATTAAGAGAGTACTAGCTGCTTAAACTTTTGTCTGATACTTGGGAAAAATGTTCTCCAGTCTTATGTACTAGAGAGTTCTATAAAATTTCATTGTAACTAGACCACATGACAACTAAAATCTTTTCCAGAAGAAAACTGAATGGAAAATAGAGCAAAATGTGATACCTGCTAAATCTCCTTTCTCACCTCTTGACTCTTCAGATCATGTTCGGTTCTCCTCAGATAAACTTGGTAACCTAGAAGGCAGTCAGAACTGTGTCCAGTGGAAACCTGCCTGTGGTTTAAAAGACTTGCAATGGATCAAGCCTGCCTGGTGGACAGACCTCCTACCTGCACACATTGTGTGGCTGAACAGTATGTGGGACACTGATCGTCAGAACTATAAACACAGATTTGTCCCATGTGTACTAACTCTACAAAATGTGATTAATCCTTTGCCTTAACAATGTGGAAGGTCTATATACCCACAGAAGACACTTTGTGCTTCGTGTATCTTTTCTCCCTTTCAGTGCTTTCTGGACTGGAAATCATTCCTAATAACTTAAAACAACTCAAGACAAGCTCTTCAGCCTGACCACAAGCCAAGCTTATCTTGATGTAGGTTGAGCTTCTCTGTCTGCCTGGGCCATCCCACATGCCAATTAGGGAAAGCTGCTTATTATGGGGTTTTTCGTCCCTATCTGTCATGTGTGGAGGCCAATCCCTTCAGGTAACTGAAGCAGGTTCTGTCATCTCTGATGACTTAAGAGCTGCTAAGCAGTTACTTCTGCCCATCTCTTCTCTCTGAATGTTCCTGGTGTCGATCATCAGCTTTTCTCCAAGACCATGCTTCAGATTCAATTCCTCTATGTCATTCCATCCTTAATCCCATCCAGGATCAATTATGTCTCTTCAAGGATGAGTGACATTTTCATCTCTTTGAAATCACTTAGGTACCAAGTGGACCTGATGGCAGAGGGGCCAAAGTTCCTGAGAGGCTGCCTTCCTTTTTCCACTTTCTATGACTCTCCCTGAAGACTCAGGTCTGTGAGTGTCAACAGACTTGTGAATTTTTTGTGAAAAGCCAGCCATAGACTGTACCACATACAATATATGCCTTTGTGTCCTGAAAACCAATTATTTAATCACTCTTCAGGGTATTTTCTTCAAGCTAAATAGTCCAAATACTTTGTGCTCACTCTTCCCTGCCGGTTATATTTTCTTCTGTTTTCTTTTAGATCTTCTTATATCCTGGCATTTTACAGTATAGATTCTTCACACATTTGGAGATGAACTAAAAATGAGATTAATTTGTCACTTCTGCATACTTTACTCCTGCATATCTTATGCATATTATATCAGTAATGCCATTTTTACTTTGTTAACCATAACAGAAATTTGCTGATCCCAGAAAAGCTTATAGCCCATTATGACTTTCCGATTCTCTCTTGCTACACGTAGTCATTGTCGTTCATGTTTTTTGCCTCCCTGTATATTGGAAATTGCCACACTCATTCTCATGGCATTCTTACCAATATGGACAGGAAGTGGTGGCCCCTGACCTGGTTCCTGAGATATTACTAAAGACAGAGAGTAGCAGAGAAAACTCCTTTTTGTGTGATTATTTTTGTTCTGTGGGATTTTGTGATTTCAATCATCTAAAGGATGGTTTTATTAGAAAGGCTAAGGGACTAATACTGTAATTATTCATAAGTGTAGAGCATTTTGAAGGTCTTTCACATATGTAACCCATTGGTGTAGGCTGAGCAAGGCAATATATTATTATCCATTTTTTTTTACAAATGCAAAAACTGAGGCTTAAAGCAATTACCGATTTGCCTGTTGCCAAACTACTAGTAGGAACATATGTCACGTTAAGAATCCAGATTCTCTGATTCCTTATCTAGAATTTTTTTACACCACAGTTGGGCTTCTGGAAGCCTATTCAGGGACCTGCTACAAAGGAAGGGGGAGGCCAAGTGACCAGGCCTTTATGGCTCGGCCTCTGCTTTCATCAAGGTTGGTCGGCATGTATCTATTTGACCAATTGGGTTCCTGTTCAATCTTTAGGTGAAAAGACTTCTGCTTAGAACATGAGGGTAGTAGGGGTCATGAAGAACAAGTGGGTCTGAAGGAGAACAAATAAGCTAAGGCATGATGAGTGAATTAAGGATCACCAAATGTACAGCCAGAGACCTGGGGCATTTTGTTCAGCAGGAGCCTTGCTCAAGGGTAAGTGATCCTCCCCGGAGAATAAGAAAGGTGCAGCAGACATTGTTCTTACTCTTAGAGAATGTGAAATTTTCTGGGGAAAAAAGGGGACAGCTGCATATGAAATGCACAAAGACACATGTGACACAATTGCACTAACACACACATACGCAACAATAATGGTTCGGAAAGCTCTGGTGCCGGCATGATGCTGCTGCAGCAGCCGTGGCAAAACCCTGCCATTGTCCTCCTTTCCTGAGCCCTTCTCTTTCTCCAAGACCCCAAATTCCCATAAACCCCTATCGTCTCTTAGGAAAAAATAAAAGGAGGAAACCACTCCCATAAACAAAGCCAAAAGGGAGTGTGCCACTCCTCCAAAGGAATGTCGCCTTTTTTTCAAAAAGGGACTCTGCCAAGAGGAAGGTCAAGGTTAAAGAGAAAGAAGTGGACTGTTAATGGGCCGCTGTCAGTCTTTGGTGATGGAGCCGGTTTAGAATAGGACATCTCCTCACGATGCTTCATGACTGCCCACGGAGAGGCACACAGGAATCGCCTGGCACACCTCCCCCATGCCTGGGAGCCTGGGCAGATCTGTCCTGAAGCAAACGGAGCTTAAGTCTTAGAGCCATGCACATATGTGAGCCTCCTCCGTGGCCCTGAGAGAGGTGCCAGCAATGTGTTTTCGTAAAATTTGCAAAAGTGGGATTTTTTTATAGCCACAATTGTTTAGGCTGTTGGACCTTACCATTCTGACTTCACCTCCTTTCCTCAGGTCAGGGGTCATTGGTATGGCAGTAGGCATTAACGGGATCCAGCTACCAGGAAGCCGAGTTGAGATACATTTAATGTAAGTGGAATATATTTAGGTGATTCACACCTAGCAATCCTGTTGCAGGAACGGCTCCTTGTGTGGCCCTGTGAGCCACACTGTGAGGGACTAGTCCAGAGGTCCTATTGAGAGATGCTCGTCTCATATAGTGCCCAGCACTGAAGTATGTGGAAAAAAGAGAAAAAAATGCTTTGAATTGTATGGAACCAGAGCTAGTCTGAAGAAAATGCTCCCAATCATTAAGTGGGCAAAATTCAAAGTAGAGTATCCATTTATTATCCTCATCAAAACAGCTTTTGTTGGGGAAGACTCACCAAGACAGAGTGGATAACTATAGATGAACCATATTTTTCTGGGAATTAGGTGAAATTGAATTTATCAGAAGTCCCACGTTTGGAGGCCACAGCTCTGCGAACAAATACTACTTTTCAGTACCTGAGTGTGGTCATCTTAAGCATCCCAACTATCAACCTATCACACAAGTTTTTATCAATCATGTTAAATAAAACACTGAATTATCTTCATATTCTCTCCATAGAAAAT
>VMDR010034747.1:0-10972 GCA_007922815.1 Macrotus californicus | reverse complement strand
GTACCGTTTAAGTTCTACATGTGTTTTCTCCTTTACTCCTCATGGCAACTCTATGAGGTAAGTACTACTATCATCCCTACTTAAGATGAAAAATGTGTCAGACAGAGAGGTTAAATAGCATCCCCTAAATTGCTTAGTGGTGGAGCCAGAATTCAAAACCAGACACACTGGCTCAGGACCTCATGTTCTTCCACAATCTATTTATATTTCTGCCTAGAAGTTGAGATGATCCTGAAAAACATCACATTAGTTATTAAACACTTCTTAATGAACTGGCGTGACCCACACTTCCAGACCCTTGGGACCCAGGATGACAGAGAGGTTGAAAAGGCAAGGTAAGAAAAAGCCCGGAACACCGGAACACCGAATAGAGTTTCTCTGTTACATTTTGAAACAAAGGGCAGAGAAGACAATAGGAATCTTTATATTAGTGGTTACACGCGCACCACAAAACTTTAATCAACAACTCAACACCCTCATCAACCAGCTTCAATCCCCTGCCGCTGGTCAATAATGCATGTGGTGCCTCAAAATGAAAACATGAAACAAAACAATGTCACAGCCCCCAGAGCAAAACCTCCCTTTCACTGTTGCTGGGGAAGTAAACTGGGGAGAGACAACTGGGAAAACCATCTGCAGCGACTTAAACAGCTGAACATCCACTTACCTAAAGCCCAGCCATTACGCTCCAGGTATTTATGCAAGAGAAATAAAACCGTATGTCTACACAGTAACTTGCTCCCAAATATGCAGAGCAGTATCATCCATCAGGGCCCCGCTGCCCCTCAGCTGGTGGGCGACTAGACAATTGTGGCGTGTGTGCACAGCGGAGCACTACCCGGCAGCCAAAAGAAATAAAGCCTGATATGTGCAACCACGGGAATGAATTTCGAAGACGTAATTCTAAATGAAAGCAACCAGACACAAATACGATACATTGTGTGATGAATTCTTATCCAATTTATAGAAAACACAAGGCACATGTTAGAGCCAGCGGGAGCAACTGGTCACCAGCAAATATACACCAGGTAGCGTTTCTGGGTGATGGCCGTGCCCTGTGATTGGGTGATGCTGATGGACATACAACTGTGTGAATTTACTAAACCAGGCACTCTCTTAAAATGATTGAATCTTATGGTGTGTGAGTAATAACTCAATAAAGCTGCTGAAAAGTGCTTTAGCCTTCCTCTAGACTTGCTAAACCAGGGTTCCCCAGCACAATTTTTGTTCATTGTGGGAAAACATACATGACATAAAATTTATGATTTTAACCATTTTGAAGTGTGCGGGTCAGGGGCATGAAGTACATTCACGCTGCTGGGCAACCATCACTGCCACCGGTCCCCAGAACATTCTTGTCATCCCAAACTGAAACTCTGTGTCCATTACACACTGTCCAAACTCTCCCTCCCCCCCCACCCACGGCAGCCACCGGGGCACTTCAGTCACTGTGAATTTGGCCGCTCTCGACACTTCAAGTAAGTGGAATCGTGTCTCCGTCCTTTGGCATCTGGCTCGCCTCACAGAGCGTGTCCTCAAGGTTACGCTACACGGTAGTATGTGTGAGGATTTCATTCCTCTTGAAGGGACGAGGTTTTAGTCCACTACATGTATATACAACATTTTGTTTGTCCGTTCATCCATGATGGGCAGTTGGCTTGTTTCCACATTTTCACTATTGTGAATAACGCTGCTATAAATATCAGTGTGTCTTGGCCCTCTTTTGAAAATGTGTATGTTCTTTTATTCCTTTGGAGAGAAGGGGCTCTATGGCTTTCATTATATTTTCAAGGGAGTTTGTGATCCAAATTCTAGCCATGTGGCTGAGGATAGAACATATAAAAACAGAAAGGCTTCATGAAATTATTTCCTGAGGGGGGAGGAGCCTATCAATTCAGAATAAATCAGACACTCACGACATTTAAGCTACTCACAGATAACGTCTGTCACCTCATGAACCCTTCATTATGGACCAGGCTTTTTAGCAAACACCTCCTGCTCATTACAACCCATCCACACTCCCAGAGCACTGGGATGTTAAGTCATTTACTCAGGGTCAGTAGGGAATTTTTATTCAAACTCAGCTTTTTCTGGCCCAAAGGCCACGTTCGTAACCTCTCTCCTACCCTGCCCCTGGAGAGATACTTCATTGACTCTCTGAGTAGTCTGAAAACTGTTGTCAGTTGGTGATACTCTTTAGGAAAGACTGATGATTTGATCCAAAAAACAAAGCAAGTATCTCTCACAATTTGGAGTAAAATCAACCGACTCCGATGGCTGGAAGGAAGGCTTACAACTGAAGAATGATTGTGTTTTGCTATGATTTAGGGCCCTCTGTGCAAAAACTAAGGCCTTTGGAATCAATCCAGTTCTATTTAAGCTAAATCTTTTTAAACTACCATGTATTTTCTTCCCCCCATCTGGAGCAGAAAGGAGAAACCACTTCTCCATGGCAACAAGGCCTGCAAGGTGTTTGGCCAGCCCTCCTCTTCCAGACTTCGCTAACTCTCAGGGAATCCTTTCCCAGGTGTCAGGAGAAGAGACACAAAAAGCTGTGTGTGTTTCTACCCCTAATTTGAAGCAGCCTTTCCTACCAGCGTGTTCACAACGGCCTGGCAGCAAGTCAGGCAGCTTTTCCACAGGTGGAGATTGTGTTCAGATGCAAATTAAAGTCGTCTGGGGTACACTGGTGCTCCGCTCGCTCAGACAGCTGCACCCTCACCTGGGTTTTCAAATAACCCTCTTGGCTGCAGCTAAGTGACTCTCCTATTTAAATGTAGACACCTGTCTCTTCCTTTCTGGGGCTTTGTTCTCTGAGCCCCAGTTTCTATTAATAGAGACTTTGGAGGTGAATACCGAGAGGGGAAGAAACTGCTCAAGTATGAGGTCCTCTTGTTGCCTACAAATCGGATCAAAAGTGTCAGTTTGGGAATAAAGCAAGACAGGGATGAATAGATGTATGATTTATCAAAGCGACCTGGCTCACGGTGGGCTGGCCCGGGTCGGGCTGCATTTGCGTTCACTATACAGAGCAGGCCTGCTCTGCTCCAAGGTTGCCACATCCCAACGAGAATTCGTTCTGTACGGGCAAGGGCTGTGTTCCCTTCATCTTTGTATCCCATCCATCCTCAAACACCCAAACTGTGTTTTTGGCATTAATACTTTAAAGGCATTTCTGTTTATGTTTTGCTACATTATCAGGAATAACATCATATTTACCTTTCCTACTTTCAGTGATATTAAAATTGATAAGGACTCTCTCTCTCTCTCTCTCTCTCTCTCACACACACACTCACACACACACACACACACACACACACACACTATGGACTGATGATAAACATACAAAAATATCTCAAGAGGATAGCTTCATGTCCCTGAGGTCTCTGCTCCCTACAAACTCGTGGGGAAGTTTAAGAGAACCTTATTACCTTAATCCTAGACCTACGAAGATTAGGATTGATGATCCCCAAAGAGGAGAGGGGTGTAAACCTGTGCTCCGAGAGGAAGGGAGGGCTTCTCAGAGGTGGTGTGCTGCTCATCGGGAAGGGGCAGACAGGGGGATGTAAGGTGGTAAACACCTGTCCTTCCCTCGCATGCTACCTGGATGCTTAACCTCAGCCGGTGGCCGGTTCTCTGGAGATCATGGAGGCTGGGCACTCAGTAAGCATAGTGTTCTGGGTAGCTGGGCTAGAAACCCGCATAATGAACTTGCACTATCAGCACCTGTGTGTGCCCAATGACCTGAAGAGCCCTCGCCTGCTTGACCGTGGCCTTGTGTGGCAGAAGGACAAAGGGCAATGACTGAGGCGGGTATGGATTCACAGCCGTGGGCCTCCGTGTTCATCTCCACCTGGAGGGCATTACTCCCAGAGTCTTTGTAGCACCGTGGGAGGGAAGAAGGAGCCGGCAGAGTGATTTCTACTGGGCTGGTGAGTGAGGCCTTGGAAGCAGATTTGATTTAACTTAGCTGGGGTAAGATCACGGCAGCGAACATTTTGTATTGCTCACTACTTGCCGGGAATCGTTCCAAGCACTTCTATTGACGAAGGAAATTAACCCTTACATTGCGTGTATGAGGAAACTGAGGTGCAGAGGGTTAAGTAACCTATTCAAGGCAGCACAGCTAGCAGCTGCAGAGTCAGTAAGCATTTGAACCCAAGCAGTGCAGCTCCGGAGTGTGTGCATTCTATTTAAATAAGGCAAGCTTTACATGCACAGCAGCGTAAGAACAATAAATAATGAGACACTTTCTTATTGGATGACACTCATCTGCTCGCCTGCTCCCACCCCCACACAGTGTTTTTTTAGGAAATATGGCTATAACTCTCCTGATCTGCCCTCAGGTAGGAATAATGTTCAGTTTGATTAATACATGCTGCCTTGGACTGGGGTGCATGGGACGTCATTGTTGCAATCCTCGTAGCTGGGAGGGAGCGACTTGGAGGTGCAGAAAAATGAAGCCTTATTTCTCCTCCGTTTCTCCCACATCTGTGTTCTTATTCAAATCCTCCATCTGCAACTTTTCCTAGTCCGGGCAGCAGAAAATGATGGGGAGCGGTGACTGGATACACTGGTTTAGCCCAGCAGATTTGGATAAGCATGCATGCCTTCTTTGTAAAAATGTTCATTCATTTATTGATTTGAAAGAGAGAGAGACGTCGGTTTGTTGTTCCACCCATTTATGCATTTATAATCGCATTGATTGGTTGATCCCTGCAGGTGTGCCCTGACGGGGGATCCAACCCACAACCGTGGCACATCAGGACAATGCTCAGACCAACTGAGCTACCCAGCCGGGCCATGTCTTGGAAGTGGAGTTTTCCACAGAGGGAGCCGACCCAGGCAGGCCCTCAGTCCTGTTTCTTCTTTCAGGCGGTACCTGGATATTTCCTCTTCTGACTTTTTCTCACCTTCTTTCTTCCTGAGTGGAAGCCAGTTCAGCCCCCAAACCACAAGTGACTCATTTGAAAGAGCCTCCTGCCCTCTTGCAAACAGCTCTACATGCAGGCAAACAGCACAGCCTGGGAGGTTGGACCCCTGGACCCCGGCCAAGTCCCATCAACCTGTGTCCAAGCAGGTCTAATGGGATACGCTGTCTCAGTGCGTTTGATTTATTACACCGAGCCTTTTCGCAGCCAGAGAGGTATTCCTCTTTTCCCTCCTTTCCACTCCGTGATTTTCCCATTACCAAGGTCAGCTCATGTGGCCTCACCAAAAGAAGAGTCCATAAAAATGGGGAGTTTTCTCTAAAGAGCCCCCATTTATGTTCTCGCCCACCTCGATCTCGCTACCCGTGGCCCTCCCCTCCTTCAACTTCATTGTGTTTTGCCACTTCCGTTTTGTTTTTCCTTTCTTGCCACCCCAGTACCTTTTCTTTAGACTAAGAATACTGTGCAGCTGAACAGATATCTTGTAAATTCTTCCGAGTCTTTTTGGCTTTACTTGTTATTTCTTAAATTAGAATATGATTCCTTAACAACTGATTTGTGTCCTCAGTTTCTGACGTTGCAAGAAGAACAGATTTGAGAAGTATCTGGGGTGAATTGAGAGGTCAGTTAGGAAGCGACTGCTCCAATACAAGCCAGAGGTGATGGTGTTTGGTGGAGGTGAAAAGCCAAGAAGCATTTACATGTGACAGAGAGGCAGGGACTCTGTATGGGGAAACCCTTGCTTAGGAAAACACCCACACGTGGCAATTTAGGGTGGTCCATTTTTAAAATAAAAGCCATCCAATTAGAGCTAGTGTTTTTCCTACTCCAGAGCAAAGAACAATGGCACTGACATTTTTCACCTTCTGGAAGGACAGGAACAAGGCAAAAGCAGCACCCGTGAGTAACGAGGCAAAGTATTTGTCCCAGTGGCAAAATAAATGTACAATTTTACCAAACACGCTCAAGGGAGAAATTTCCTTCTAGTGCTACAGGACTATAATCTGTTGTCACTGGGGGAAAAAAATCAAGGTTTTTTTTTTTAGGTACTTATTTCACAAATGAGTAATAAGAGGAACCAGCCAGGCTGAGCTCTCACTGGTACTGATGTCGGACTTGAATTCTATCTCACATTGAACACAGGTCAAAGAAAGACCTCCCAGTGCCCAAGTTAAAAAAGAGGAAGCCACCATAACTGACAACAAAAATAATAAACTGCCTAATTTTACCTTCAATAGCCTTATATATTAGAATATTCACATCAGAAATATGAATGTTAAATAGTTTAAGTAATTAAATTGGGGATTTAAGACATGGATAAAAAAATAATTAAAATGTTTGAAAATATTCCTAAAGGGAGTTATAAAAATAAAAAAAAATGATCATTGAAAATGCATAAAATCAATAAATTCTTTAGATAGATTAGACAGTACTTCAGAGAATGTTAATAAAAATAAATGTAGAAAAATTATCAGAATGGTTTTGGAAAGTCCAATGCATCCTAAGAACAATAACAAAATAATAATAAAACTAGTAAAACTGCATAACACAAAAGACAAAGAGATGATATTGAAAACCTGCAGAGTAAAAAAAAATTAAGTAAAGATTGTCTGTGAAGAAGTAACAGATTTGTAGGTGAGTTTTCAGTAATAATTCTGAAGGGAAAAAGAACGATTTTAAAGTTCTCAGGGAAACCATCTGAATTACTATCCAAGGAAAAGCACAGTAAAGTCACTTTTGGGGCCGGGGAGAGCAACGTGGGGGGTCGGGTGGGGAATGGGGATAACTGTAACTAAACAACAGTAAAAAATAAAGTAAAAATAAAACCAAAACTCACATACTTGACTTAAATGACTCTCTAAATGCAAACATGAGTGTTAGTGTTTCCTATTCATTAGGTTATCATTTCATGGGAAATATTTGCTGTCTCCAAGGATAGATGTTAACTTTTGGAATTTTATTATGGTTTTCAAAAGAACAGTGACTTTTTTCTCTGCTCATCCTTCGAGAGGGTGAATTATATTTAGATAGTATTTGGTGTCAAAATGGAGCTAAACAGCTCCATTAGGACTACATTATGTTCACATGGCCTGTGCTTGTAAGATTTCTCACAATTTAAAGATGAAGGTACTGAGCAGATATGCAGGGGGAATAGAAAGCTCAAATTGAGGCAATGGGACTAGATTTCAGATATCTTGTTTCCAATCAGTACAGCATTTTGAAGCTAACTTCTTGGCTGCCTTCAGCCCCTGAGCTCCATTTTTTTTAGTCTTTCATGGTCATTTATGTCAACTAGGATAGAAGTACTATTGTGTGACGCCTGACTGGATTGGCTTATGACACTGTTTGCCTCTCCCAGAAGTGACTTTATGATCCAAAGGTGACAGTGACTCATTCTTGGCTCTAGTTCCTGCTACTTCGAATTAAGATTAATAATAGTGACATATAGCTAGAATCTTCTGCATTTACGTCCAAGGCCAAGTGTTCCCTCCTAAGTAGACAGCCAATGACCAGGCTCTCTCTTCCACGACAGTTCAATATTTATTGTTGCAAATGCATTTTTTAAATTTCTAAGATCAAGATAGTATCGCTTAGTAACCATTAACGTGGAATCACACACTGCTAGCCCATGGACTTCATCTCCAGCCTGCAGAGTGCTGTGCCTGCCCAGGACTTCGGCTCACAGTTGGACGACAGATGTCTCTGGCCTGACATACAGGATGGGGCAAAACTATGCAAACTCAGGTTATTCTCATATTATTGCTTATTAATTATTGAATTATTTTCCATACGAACAACTGTAACCCACTTTTGCCCTGCCCCCTGTGTAATCTCCCATTCTCACAGTTTCACTGTTCTCTACCCTTCCTTTCACACTCCACCTTTGTACTTCTAATTTTCCATCTGAGCACTGAGGCTTTGAGTTTGCTGCTCCTGTATTTCCAAGCAATGTTCCCCACCCAACCCCGTAGAACGATTCTCCCTTCCCTGTGCTGTGATTTGTCTCACTTCTGATTTTGTGCCTCTGCTACTTCCTCTGTTAGAAATATCCTTCTCTCTCACCTCTTCTTCCCCAGGTAATGCCGGTCTGTCCTTCAAATGTTAGCTCAGCCTCCGCTTTGCCTTGGAAGCCTGCTGTGTCCCTGATGGATAATTCAGACTTCCCATCGATGCACTGTCACAGCATCTTTTCAGGCTCATCACAGCACCCATCACACTGTACTGTAACTCTCTTTACTTCTTTCTTCCTAGGCCATAAAACAAGCCTCGACAAATGTGAAAGGGTTAAAGCCATACCAACTTCATTACATAAAATAGACATTGTTTAACCAAGCCTGTGATGAGATCAAGCAAGAAACAAAGGCCCAAATGGTCATGTTTAGAAATGAGATAGGGTCACAACTTTCAATAGTATAGAAATTTAAAGTATAAGAAAAATGACATTATAAAAAACTTTGTGCCAATAAATTTGGAAACTTAAATGAAGGCATCTCTACAAAAATATAACTTAAAAGTAACACAGAAATAATTAAAAATCTGCATTCTCCTGTTTGTGTTTAAGTAATGAATCTGCATGAAATTTTATACCTTACCACGATAAAATCTGCATGCCTACCTAATTTTGCAAGTAAGTTCTACCAAATATTCCAGGCACAAACACATTTCGTTGTACAGAACTTTACAGAATTATAAAGAATTGTTACTCCCCAATTCATTTTATGAGACAGCAAAACCCAACAGGATAATAAGAAAAAAATAGGCCTAAAAGCCACTAATATGCAATGCTGATTAAGAAAGGGGGTGGGAGTACCTAAATGATAAGGAATGAAAGGCAGGATGTAATTAGAAGATATTATGAACAAATGTGTACCAATACATTTAACAGTTTGGTTGACATGAACAAATTCCTTTAAGAAATTAATACCATTTACCAGGGCTAAAAAGAAGAAAAAGAAATGGATGGTTTCAACCACTGAATTCTCCCAGATATTCCACCCAGACAGTGTCCTGGAGAGCAGAGAGAGAGAGCACGTCCCAGCTCCTCGTAGAAACTTTGGCTGGAAAGCTGATAAGAACACAGCAAGTACGGACAATCAAAGACCAAGCTTTCTCATCCACATAGATGGAAAAATTCCTTAAAAGTTAGCAAATTAAATCTAATAATACACAAACAATGATAATACAGTTCAACAAACTGAGGCTTACTTCAGGAATACAAAATGACTACTTAACTAAGACCTGCGTAAATGGAGGTGTATATTATGTTCATTGATCAGAAGACTCAATAGAGGAAAAATGTCAATTATTCACAAATTAGGTTCGATGCCATCCCAACTGAAATCCAAGCAGGTATATGTGTGTGTATGTGTGCAAATCAACAAACTGACATCTACAAAAATTTGCAAATGCAAACGGCCAACAAAGAAAAAAATAAAGCTAGGAGAAACACTACAAGATTTTAAGGTTTATTATGAAACTACCATAATTAAGATGAAACAGAATAGAAATATAGAAATAGACTCACACATAATTAGCACCTTATGTATCACAAATATGACAGTAGGGAGGGGAAAATGACTTTTCTAATGAATGGTGATGGGTTGATTAGACAGCTTAATAAACCAATTTGTATCTTGATCTCCCCTGTCATATACAAATATCAACCCAGATAGGTAGCAGATCTAAATATGAAGCATACTAATAAAATTTTAGAAGCAAATAAAGAAGAACATTAACCATTAAATAGGTCCCGAAAATATTAACAATACATGAAAATAAACTGATAAATTTCCCTGAATTAATTTAAATTCTGTTTATCAAAAACCACCACTATCCGATGGAAGTGTCAAAGCACAGAGTACAAGAGTATATGCCTATAGAACAAATGAGTAAATGACTAATATTGAAAATGTATAAAGATTCTTACAAATCAGTGAGAACCAGACAGATTTGAATAGGCATTTATTGAGAATATTTTAATGTCCAATAAACATATTAAAAGGTCCTCAACTTAGCCACAAGGAAGGTGGAGATTAAAACCACGATAGGATTTCATTATGCTGAGTGAAATGAGCCACTCATAGAAAGACAAACACCACATGATTTCACTCATATGTGGAATCTAGTGAACAAACTGAACTAACAAGCAAAACAGAGACAGACTCGTAGACGGAGAGCAGATGACAGCTGGTGAGTGCGAGGAGGTGAGAGAACAAGAAGGAAAAAGGACTCATGGACATGGACAGCCATGTGGTGACTGCTGGGGAGAGAGGGTATACGGGGACTAAATGGTAACAGAAAAAAATACAATAAAGATTAAATTTAAAAAACACGACGAGATTGCACTACATGCCCACCAGAAAAGCTAAACTAGAAAAAGATTGAATGTAATAAGTGTTGACAAGAGGAAGAACTGCTGAAGCTCATACTCACGGCCAGTGAAATGTAAACTGCTAGTTACATTTGGAAATCTGTTGGACAGTACCTACTTAGGCTAAACATTAGCATCCCAGAAATTTCACTCCTTTGCATACGCCCAACAAAAATGTAGATGGTTATTACCAAAGATATGTACCAGCATGTTCATAGCACTGCTGTGTGTAGCGGTTTCAAACAGGAAGCCACACTTGCTCATAAACAGCAGAATTTAGAAATAAATTGTGGCTCCACCATAAAATAGGATAAGTAAAATAATGAACATAAATGGTCAATTATGCACAGCTATAAAAATGAGTATTACAAAGACAATGTTGAATATCACAAAGAAGTCCTACACAAAAGAATATATATTACACAATACCATATATTAATATATACTTCAAAAACAGGCAGAACTTCTTTATGCTGTTAGAAGTCAGGACCCTGATCATCCTTTCCTGAGAGACGAACTGATTAGGGCAGGGGCTTTGGGGATACTGTTCTTCATGCTCTGTTTCTTTTCTCTATTCATTTTTTTTAATTACTTTATTGTTGTTCAATTACAGTTTGCATTTTCCCCCCACCACTCCCCCCTCACCCCAGCCAATCCCACCCCCCTCCCC
>VMDR010034746.1:0-10968 GCA_007922815.1 Macrotus californicus | reverse complement strand
AACTTTAATTCCAGTGGGAAAGAGACCACTGTACATTAAAATAAGCTCTGAAATCAATCTGACCCGAAATACTTATTCATTTAGCAACTGTGCTGGGAATTTTTTTTAAATCAATACAACTTTATTACTTTTAAGTGGATACTTTTATCCTACAGAATTTCTTAATAGAAGTTTTAGCCACTCTGATTTAATGATTAGGTAGGCCAGGGAAGCAAACATAATTTGCATGCTAACAATGAACATGACAGACGACGGAGTGTCTGGACCATAAGTAACAAACAGAACTCTGCCCCACGGCCTGCTGTGACTTGTCCAGGATACGAACCTGTTATCGACAGTCACCAGCCCAGAGATCCGGGGTTCTGTAAGCCAGACTTGTAGGGAGTCAAACCACTATCTCCACCAACAACCCGAGATGCCAAATAAGAGCCTCTGTAATAACTGGCCCCAGGCAGTCAGGACTAGATAAATAACTGACAACTTCCCTAATTGTCACCCTATTTCCAAGTGTGAACCAACCAGAGAAACAACCGTGCACCCCTAACCAATTGCATAGGATGTCCCACTTCTAGTTAGCCCACCTGAAGCTTCTCCAGGCCAGCAGCCTCCAAACAGGGCACACCTGAAAGGCGCTTCCTTTTCCCCCACTATGAAGCTTCCCCACTCTTCTGCCTATTTGGACTCTGCCAAATGCAAGTAAGACCGGCTGAGTCCCTTGCTAGAGCAAGGTCTGATTGCTCTCCTTTGGCTGGTCTTTGTTTGTTTCCACAATAATTTCTTTAAAATGTTTATTTTCTTTTAAGTGGGTTACACGCTATCGTTAACATCATGTACATAACATTTCTTTGCTTAGAAAATAATTTCTTATATTGTGCCAAGAGAAACTGAATCCAGGTAGCACTTTCAAAAATAATAATAAAATTGATGGCATAATGGTGACCACCGCACAGTAGCAAATGACCCACTTGGTCTCACTGGGCCAAGAACCAATCAGAGCATTTTACAAGCATTAGTACATTTACTTCTCAGGCAGCCCAGTACAGGGGCTCTAACTAGCTCCACTTTATGCCTGAGGAGCCCAAGAGATCAAGCACATTTTCAGTCTCAGCAGTCAGTAAGTGGCAGACCCAGGTTTCTAACAGCGAACTCTCTCTAGCATCCATGCTTTTCAGCCCGAAGGACACGGTCCAAATCCATGAGGCTCATCCTGGCTTTAAATAAGAGGAGAAGCCTAGGAGAAAAAGAAATTTTGCAGAAATGCCTCCACAAGTAGCAACAAAGGTACGTTTTTCTCATTTAAAAGAAACAGATAAACAAAATCCAGATTCAATGTACTATTCACTATTAAATATATGACATGCATCCAAACTTATCTACAGAATGCAAAATATTTTTTTAAAGAATTGAAAGAAATGTTGTGTCGATATTTTAGTACAATCCACACAGCACAGCAGGACCACACCGCTGCCTAGGGCCGGCCCCACTCTCCAGCACACAGGCGTCTCCTGTGGAGTACAAGGCAGGCAGGCACGTCCTGTGGAGAAGTTCCACAGAAGATTCTGACATGCACCTGCGGACGGGGACCTCAGAGCCACACCTTCCAGTTAGTCAGGTGTCCCTGATCCTATAATGAAACATACAGTGAAGTGACAGAAGTGTTGAAAACTCTGCCACCAGGGAGTCTGGAGCTGGACAAACGCAGGGTCCACACTCAGACTCCCCCACCTGAGAGAACCCTGTTTCCAGGGTGGCATTCACCGCTCACAGGAACACCACGAGAGCATGTCAGCACTGACAACAATATTGAGCAAAATTAAACATCCCCATCCTCCGCAGCGTCACAGTTTGCCCCATTCCCTCTCCATCTGCTCTCCCCAGAGACCAGCAGCGCCTGCAGAATCATTCCTTGATTGGATTTTCCTCCAGCTTTGAAAGCTTCCACTGTGTGGTTATCGTGGAGGGGCGACTAATGCGAAGTGTCATTAATGAAAGTAAATACTGTTCATTAACTTTAGCTGTAACTCATTTAAAAGCTAAAATAACTTCACAATGAAAGTGCTAACCAAAATTAGGCATTGGAGTATAGTAATTAATTTAAAACTGCACACAATAGGACCAATCTAAGGTAATAATTAAAACGAAAAGAAATGGGGAATGATATTAAGCAGTAGATACCTTTTGGATAACTCAAATAAAAAAAGTGATTTCACTGCCGCTTCTAAAGAAAATGAATAACTTTGATCCTGACGTCTGGCTTATCCTATGCAGTTTCTTTTCTTACCCACCTGGAAGGTAAAGATTTAACATTAGCCTCTCAAAAATATGAGTACTTCAGAACAACTTTGAGATCAGTGAGAAAGCTGCAGGAGGGAGCAGCTAAGTATGACAAGACAGAATTCAGGGCTGTGATCTGGGGACTCACAGGTGTAACCCGTGGGTGTCTCTGTATCTAGAGTCACCAGACACGTGTGTAGGAGGCCCTGGGCAGTGGCTACTCAACTCGGTACACTTCACGTCCTACCTTTGACACTGCTTATTCATCAGTCTCCCAAAGTTTATTTATGCAGATAAACTTTCAAGCATTTTAAATCCCAGCTCCTCAGAGTGTGTATAGGGTTCACAACCGGGGTGAGTCTGGGAAGGGAGAGGACAGCACGGTGCAGGGTGAATGACAGCTCAGCAAGTGTAGACTAGCCTCACCTCCAGCATCCGTGAGCCTCAGAATCACCTGGACAGCGTGCTACCCACAGGTGGCTGGGCCGCACCACAGAGTTTTCTGGTTCAGTAGGTCTGGACTAGAGCCCTGGAATCTGCATCTCCAACAAGTTCCCAGTCTGAACACCAGACTTTGGGGACCAGTGATCTAGACTAAAGCCCCCAATATTCCCTGGTAAGTAGGGCTATTTACACTGGCATATTTATGCTACCAATAGATCCAAATTCAGCATGACCGTTAGCCAGAAACACTCTCACTGTTTGACTGGCTCTCTCTGAATGTGAGCAATATCTCTGAGCTTATTGTTTCTTTATCTGAAACAAAAACAGGCACCTAAGTAATGAATGGACATACTACACAGTTCGTTACTTTCTGAGTGATAAACAAAGAATTAGAATCTTTTTGGTTGTAAACAAAGAGCACTTTATGAAGATTTTCTACCAACAACTCCAAGTCCTTACTGAGGGCAAACTACACAGTCAGATTCAATTTTCACATGTGTTACTTGAGAAGAATAGTGTTGACTGGTCTGACCGACATGCCACACACGCGGTCATTGTGAGCATCAGGTCAGGTGATGGTGAGAAAGGAATTCTGCAAGCTGCCTATGTCCTCGATAATATTTTATTAGTGCCTCTTCATAGCTGATTAAAGAGGGTCCCTATCCCAGCCATTGCAGGCTCTTGTGCTCACTCCCAGATGTTAAATAAAGTTCTCTCCAGCATACGGCTGGGCTCTCTTCTCTTGTGATTACAGAACTCTTAGCCCAAGTGAACCTGTTCAACCCAATCTCCTTGCTGAAATCCTGAAAGTGTTTCTGCAGCCCAGAACTCTTTTGGGCTCCTGACCTGTACATCCAAAAATCTGCTTCTCATTCCCACTGAAAGGTTTCAAAGAGATCTGTAACTTAATATATCCCAACTGAGCTCTTGTTTTTTGCTTTTTTTCCTCTGAAATCTACTCTTCCGCTAGGAAGTGGTGCTTCCATCCATCCAGTTAATCTTGCCAGAGACTTGGGAATCAACCTTGACACCTCCCTCATCCTCACTCTCACATCCAATCCATCATTAAACCTATTGATTCTGTCTCTCAAATATATTTCTAATCTATGCACTTCTCCCTCCATTCCCATTACTGCCACCTGGATGTCAGATAACATCATCTGTCTTCGGGACGAGTGAAAGAAGTTCCCGTTAATCAGTTTCCTCATTTCCCTCCCTTCCCCTGATACCACCTGTCCTACGATCTCACCTCCACACAGCAGTGACTGAGGTTTATTTGAAATACCATCGTCGTAACCATCATTATCATCATCTAACATTTATACAACACTCTCTACAGTACAGACACTTTAGAAAGAGCATCATATCTAATTAAGTTACAAAACTACACCCTCTGAAGTATTATCATCTCACTTTTTAGAGAGGGAAAAATAAGCACAGAGAGGCTGAGTAACTTGTCCAAGGTTGCACAGCCTATTAGAGGCAGAGTCACGATTCCAACCCAGGCAGTCGGACAGAATCCACATGCTATGATACTTCCTCTCACATGTTCCTAAATAGGCCGCTCATTGGCTTATGTAACGGCTTCACATTGCCACTGAGATCAAACCAGCTGTCTTTAGCAGGAATTCAGGGCTTTACCCAACCTGGCCTTGGCAATCTTCACTAATGTCACCTTCACACGCTGTCTCCTCCACGTGCCATGAGGCAGCCATGCTGGGTTTATTGCCCTATGCGCATGTGTCTGGACTTCTGCTTCAGGATATCTAAATATGCCGTTCCCTTCACTAGGTCTCACTGCTTTGGGGAGGCTTTCTCTTACCCAATAAATCTAAATCAGGCTTTCCGCTTGTTTTGTTTATACCCTGTCTTCTCTTTGACAGCATTCAGCATAATGTCTAAGTATTTCTTGTGCGAAGGCTCATTGCATGTCTGGCTTCAGGGGCAGGCATTGTCCAACAAACCCAGTGCAACAGGAACATAAATGTCCTAACGGAAAACAATAAATATGGAAACAGAGAGCAGAGGAGCAGGCTGCCAATTTATTGGAAAGTAAGGAGCTGGAAAAGACAAGGGATGCTGAGAAAAAGGACTGAAAATGAGAAGATGTCAAATTGACAAGAGAATCCATGCAGATGGTTTGGACAAAAGATGATGAGGACAGAATTTGACACTAAACTCTGCTGGGGCCTTAGGAAAAGGCACTGATGTGAACAATTTCTATGGGAACCATGAGAAAAAGTGGAGTCCAGGCCTGAAGCTGGAGACGGTACTCAGATAACCAAATGGAAAGAACAATGTTTTCCATGGGGAGAGAAGACTCAGAGAAAGAGCTGAAAACAGAAGGGACGGAAGTAGTCTGAAAGAGTCCACAGGAGAAACACTAAATGCATCTTCTGTATCACTCAAAGCAAGGCTGTCTTTTGCAGCCAAGGTACAATTAACCAGCATCAGCACCAGCCCCCTGATCTGGCTGAGGGCTTAGGTGGCTGCAGGCACGAAATTCCCAAAGGGCCCATCTGGACCCTGCCCTCAGCCCTGCCTTACACCACAGCAGCCTCATCTCTGGGGTAACATCTCTGATGCCCTAGTAAGACACCTCAGGGGACTTGCAAGGAATCAGGATCAGAGCATTCACCTTCTTCATAAATGTGGAGAACAGGAAAGCAGTTCATCAACACACCACAGAATAGCAGGCAGTGCTCTCTGTGGCTGGTGCCCGTCCTGGGACCTTCTCAATGGAGCAGCGGGGTGGCAGCTCAGGAAATGGGGCTCTGCCATGCAAGGCACTCCATGTGGCTTTCTCTGAAATGAACTTGGCACCCATTGGCAGGAACCTCAGTGGAAAAGGCCGGCTGTTCGCAGCACATGCGCAAGTTCTGTTCCCACGGTTCCCTTCCAAGGCTCACATGCACACACCTCCCTGCCACTCGGACGAGGATCAGCTCAGACTGCAGACTGGTACAACTCCCTGCCAGTATTTTGGTTACACTGGAGGAGTGAGAACAGTGTCATCCACCATAGAAATCACACCACAACCAGGGCCAGGGAGAAAGGGATTTAGATTCAGGCTCTGTTGTGAGGACACCGGGAGACTCCCGTGGCCAGAGCCCGAGCACAGTAATTGTGTGCATTGCCGATTGCAGCAGCACAGCAATGGTGATATTGCCAGTACGGCCTCTGTTTACTTGGGATGTTATAGTTTTCAACCCCCTCTTTTTCCTGGGATTGCCTGTGAGGAGCTGTAAAGCTCCAGCCTATTGGGAGGGATTGGGATTCTCACGGGACCCTATGCTATCCACAGAGCTGGTAACAATGACATTTTACAAATAAGAGTGGGACTTGGCTAGAAAGATTTGTCCAAGACGACACAATCGCAATGAGGAAGACCACTGCTACACATTCTCTGGTCAACTGACAAGACACTCACAGCTTCCCTTACCTGCCGCCCTGGGTTGCAGTTTTAATGACATGCCTTCCATCCTGGTTGGGGTCCGAGTCCCCAGGGGCCGACAATGGGTGCACTTCACGCTCCATGCCTATGCACAGCACACAACTACCACATAGCATCACTGTTGCTACGTGAAAGAATGATTGAGCAAATAAGATGAATAAAAGCCAGACCTTTTGTTTCTAAGAACAAATGTCTCACTATAAGAGAACCTGTTTCTCTGTGAACCATTTCACTTGCTTATAAAAGCTAAACAGAGAAAGGCCTCTTCATTTGCTTTGGGTTTCTTTTTTCATTTTCTTTAAAATATGGCTTTGTGGCTTGTGTGGTCCACCTTTACAATATAAAAATGAAGGGCGTTGTTTCGGTGAAATGAGAGGCAGTTACTGCTATTAGAAGTATTGCTGTTTACTGTGCTGACAGAGCCTACTCCTCCACCTAGGTCTCCAAGCCACCACCGCCACACACACCTCCCCCACCAGAGGGACAGTTGGGAGAGAGGAGAAATTAAAATAAACTTTGATCTATTTATTGTAAAAAAGATAATTACACTGAGAACTTTAACCGCCTCTTTCAAAGCCTGCTCAATTCTGAGAAAAAGCATCGGATTTAAAGTTAGCAGTCAGCACAGTCTTCCGTAACCCACCCTGGCTCTCCGGGAGGACCAAGATGGTGGATGCCCCATTCCCCAGCCACCCATCCCCACGGGAAAGGCTTTGGGCATTTGTACATGTTTTTCCTTTTGCCGCTATAGTTCGATACATGTTATAGGTTCCTCTAAAATGCTGCCTTTGCTGGATGTGGGAGTCTAAAAGGAAAGCAGGCCAGGACGGAAGGGCAGAGAGGCTGTGGGGGAGGGCCCAGAGCCCCCCAGCCCCCGCTGGCTGCCCCGGACACAGCCTGCTGAGTGAAGTGGAAAGCCTTCCAGGAGCGTGGTGTGTCACATTAAGCTGAGTGAAAGGGTGGCTCCAGCAGCCCCCGCCTGTCAATTGTGTTTGTCTCCAGTCCATGGAATTTTCATTATTCATTATTCGCTGGGCATGAGCAGCACAGTACACCAGCCTCTGTCTAATCCCCACCTGATAATGTATTTCTGATAAGCATGACGGGAGCCCAGTGCTCCTGACAGGATTCACACTTCCAGCGGATAAAGTGCCATTTACATGAAGCAGGCACTGTGAATTTAGATCAGGGAGATAAAGGCGGGCAGCTGAGCCACACCAGGATGATCAATTGGAGTCTGGGATCTCTCTGGCTCAATGGGGCCTCTGCCCCCAACAGAGGAACCCCTGGCTGCTGTGAGTGTTGGCATGAGGTGAGTGATTGAATCAGCTGTTTGCCCTGACCCTGTGCCTTTCCCCTGGCACTCCCAATAGGTAAAGCCCCCACCCAGGTGCCACAGATGACACTGGTTCCAGATCAGAGGGGAACAGAGACCTGCCTCTGAGCCTGTCCCAACGTCAGGTTCATCCAAAGGAATCATGGATCCTTTACTCCCAATGTATACTCTTCTATAGGCATATGTTGTATTGCACAAGAAGATATTTGCACAGTTTCTCATCAAATAGTAAAGGATGCTCCAGGGCAGGGGCCTCTCTCATCCCGTCTGTGTGCCCTCAAAGCCAAAGGGAATGTATCTGACACATCTGTGAATTGTTCAGCATCATTTGTGAAAGAGGCAGGATTAGCACCGACCAAGAAGATCCGATCAATTCTGATTAGCTGAGGGTGTTTATTGCTCTTCGGGGCTGAAGCCAGATCTATTTTTCCAAGTTAGATGTAGCCTGAAAGTGACCATCATTCAGGGCATGGGCAGCTGTCAGCCCAACAATGCAAGTACATGCTCATGATGTGGACATCACCTTTTTCGTTTTCTCAACTCTGTCCCATCTCTCAATCCTACCACTGCCCAGGCCAGGCCCTCCCCATCTTCTCAACAACTTCCTCTCGAAACTTCCTGGCCTCAGACCTTGCTGGTCAACCTCTGCCCCCCGAGAGCCCTTGCATCCAGGGAACACAGAGGCCTGGCGGTGTCCATGCCTGCATTCAGCTCTGCGGTGGCTCCCTGCACCGACCAGTGAGGTCACTTCTGGACCAAGCTCCCCAAAGCCCCTCAGGTGGAAGCAATTGTCACTCCAGCCTCATCCTATGGCTGGCTCATCACAAATAGTTCTTTATTCATTTGTCTATTCTCACCAGTGCAACTCCCCTTGAAATCTCCTATTTCAACCACATGCTGTTGTGTGTACATCTCAAATGTCTGCAGTCCCAGCTTCCTCACATCTCCAGGCAAACTCCTTCTTACACAGAAGCCGCAGCCGAATTGGTGTCCCATTCCCACATTCCCATAACACTTGGAGCATGTTTCTGCCTGGCACTTACCACATTTCACTCCAACACTCCCTTTAGAATCTGGTTCAGATACAAGAACTGAATTCTGTGTACTCCTAACAGCTACCGGGCCCAAGGAAAGAATTCAAATGGAGGTCCACCTGTCAGGTATACACATTTTTAATTTTTCAATCAAGTCATCCAACTGTTTATTAAAATACATTCTATGTTCTAATCTCGATAACTGTTTCCTCACAATGGCCTGCGAGTGCAAGTCCAGACCCAGGTTTAGGATTTGGGGCCCCCAGCGCCCTTTGTGGGAATGTGGTGGCAGCAAGAGGATTGGCCTGGCTCCTGGCCCTCTCCTGATCTCCCCAGTCCCTGGACCTGCCTTGCTCTGAGAAGGACCCATGCACATGAGCACAACAGCCCTGGCCACTCCTGTAGGCCCCGTCCAAGCATCCACCACCAGAGCCTAGAGGTGCAAACGTGGACAATGCCGTATGTCTAGAAAGGACAGCCTTGGGGAGCAGTGGGCATGGTTTGGGCACGGAATTTGTTATCTTAGCAGCCAGAGCACTTTATACAGGGAGACCCCTAGGATCAAGGTGGCCATGTCCTCTGGGTCCATACACACTTCTCTTAATAGGAAGAGGAACAACCCAAGGGGAAGAGTGGGAGGTCCAGCACTGGCACCCCTCTTGCCTGGGCAAGGGCCATACTGTCCAAAATCCTAGCCCCCTGCTAGCATCCAAGAGGAGCTCAATAGCTGTGAGATAAACAAATGAAAGAATGGATAAACCATTATACACAGGCACACATAAATTGTACCTTGCTAGATACCAACCCGCCATGGCAAGCCTACCTGCACCATTTAAGGATGATGAGAATGGAGCTCTGAGTTTAGAGAAGAATGTGTATTTCAACATCATCAAAAACTTTACCTGCTCAGTTTAGTCAGAGAATTAAATATTCTATTCAGTTAGTGAGTTCTTTTTTGCATTAAGGTGATACAGAATGACATGTGGACAGCTTTGGACTCTAATATCAGGTATAATCCACATGAGCCTTAGTTTCCCCATCTATTTGGTGGGAATAGTAATAATATTACACATCGGGAAATGTAACTGGAGCACGTAGCACCGGGCCTGTTGCGTAAATATTGTTTTGTTCTGTTTCCAGCACTTCTGAGTCTTAGAGGACAAGTCCATGAGTTGCAGAGGCTTGGGGGCTAACCGAGTGGGCACTCCAATTTTGTTGACCTTCAGTCATCAAAAGCACAAGTAAGGAGCAACTGGAGATGCAGTTCGGCAGACTGGAAAATTCAGGCAATGCAGACTTATGTCTTCTCTCTGCAGACAGAGAAGGGGTGTATGCAGCAGAATAGAGCATGACAAAAATAATTAAATATAGGCCTAATGTCAAAGAAGAAATTGTTTCTGTTCCATGTAAACAAGCAAGAGGGAACTCGAAACTGCAAGACTCCAGTGAGCCGATGCTGAGGAAGCGTTTTTAGCCTAGATATGGAGCCTGGGGCTAGAAGATTAGGTGTAAATATATAGAAATGGGTGTGGCCAGTGGTTCACACAATGCTGGAAGGTGGAATTCAGAGCCCTGTGCAAAGATACTGGTCTCAAAGTCATAGGGGGAAAAGAGGTGAAAAACTCCATCTATCATCCCAGAGAAGCAGAGGATTTGCCTGCTCTCAACTCTGAGTAAAAGTAATTAAGTAATCAGATCCTTAAAAATTCATGTCATATGTAGATACAGGGTCTAAAATCACATGCTACTAAAATCTGGTCTAAGAACTTTGAAATACCTGAGGCTTCTATAAAACATGACCTCAGGGAATAGCCACAGCCCAGTGGACTCCAACAGGAAACAGAGAAACAAGCACAGAAACAGTTCTCATTGAAATGAGCCTGCCACAGACAACCCTGCCAATGAGAAAGTAAACGCCATGTTCTTGAGTCAGCGGGAGCACAGAAGGGACTACCTGCACATCAGAACCAGAGGTAAGAGGCAGCCCAGCCATCATGTTCAAAGAGGAAATAGAAATAATAGGGGGATTGTTTCAAAAGAATGTAAACTTTTTTAAAAGAAAGTTTAGTGTGTGCTACATGCTAGGTACTGTGTGGAGTGTTGTATATGTATTATCTCATCGAATGTGTAACATTGAAAACAGTGCTTTGCGATCAACGCTATGTAGTGTTCCACTTTTAGAGATGAGAAAACGGAGACACACAGGGGTTAAGTATCAATCAAGATCATGCAGTTCTTAGGCAGTGAAGTCAGTTGGAACCAAGGCCATCTTGCTCTGGAGAGTGTTTTCTTAATCACTGCTGGAAATAATAACATTTCAGAAAATAAAAAGGATAGTCATTACAATTTAAAAAGTGACTGAGCAGGAGATGACATGCAGTTGAAGAGGACTGTGAGAAAATGATAAATGTATTTCAGCAAGTCAT
>VMDR010034745.1:0-10973 GCA_007922815.1 Macrotus californicus | reverse complement strand
GGTTTTTTGTGTGGTTACCATTAGGTTTATGAAAAAGAAAGTTTCATATATACAGTAGTCCTTTTTCTTTTGAATGCATCTGATTTCCATCCTCTTTTGCAAATTCAGACCTTTGCCTCCTCCCTTGTTATGTTTCTGTTGTCACAAACTATCCCTGATTATGCTGTGTGTTGGTGCTCTTACTCATAGTGCTGTTATCTTTTGTTTTTTGTTTCAGGTAGAATAGCCACCTTCAGTATTGCCAGCAGTGGAGGTCTTCTGATGATAAATTCCCTCATCTCTGTATGTCTGGAGCAGTATTTATTTCTCCTTCATATCTAAAGGATAACTTTGCTGAATTTTTATTCTTGACTGGTAATTTTTTTCAGTAGTTTGAATCTTTGATTTCATGCTCTTCTAGCCATTAGCGTTTCTGCTGAAAAATCCAATGATAACCAATGATAATGATAATGAGCATTCCTTTCTAGGTTACTTTCTTCTTTTCCTTAGCTGCCCTGAGAATTATTTCTTTGTTACTAATTTTTGACAGTTTTAACACAATGTACCTTGGAGAAGGCCTTTTTGGATTAAGGTAACTAGGTGTTCTGTTTGCTTCTTGTATTCAAGGATCTAGCTTTTCCCAAACCTGTAGAATTTGGGAAGCCCTCATCCAGTATTTGTTTGAACAGACTCTCTGTTCCCTACATCCTCTCGTCTTCTTCCAGTATGCCCATTATACTTATACGGCTCTTTCTGATAGAGTCAGATAGTTCTTGTAGAGTTCCTTCATTTTTTTTATGCTCCAGTCTCTCTCTTATTCCCTCTGTGTCATTGCTATATTTCTTTGATATCACTAATCCTTTCCTCCATCTGGTCTGCTCTATTTTCTGTGCTTCCTAGTTCATTCTTGATCTCTTTTATTGAGTCTTTCATCTCCAAAATTTCCATTTGGTTTTTTTTTTAAAGTTTCAATCTCTTTGGAAAAGTACTCGTTTTGTTCGCTGATTTATTTTCTGAGCTCATTAAACTGCCTTTATACATTTTCTTGCAGCTCATTGAGTTTTTTCAGAACTGGAATCTTGAATTCTTTGTCATTTAAACCACATATATCCATGTCTTTCTGTTTGTTATCTGGAGATTTTTTATTTTCTTTCTGAGCTGCCTCACCATCTTGGTTATTCATGGTATTTGATGGATTCCTTCTCTGTCTAGGAATCTACATATTAGTAGCACATTGCTAGTGGGTTGACATAAAGAAGTTTTCCTATTATTTTCCAGTAGGTGGCACTGAATCACAGGTTTGTTTGTTGTTTTTCAGCTCACTTGTACTTCTCTGGCTTTTCAGATCTCTGTGGGATGGTGGGAAATGGGAAGGTGGGTGCTGCTCCTTTGATTCAGTTGCCCTAGTCCCAGGGGACCAACCCTGCAGAAGAACAGGGTGGGTAATGGAGCTCTAAATCTATGAAATTCCAGTGCTGTGTCTCACAGTCAGGTGCTGCTGTCAGTGTAGGCACAACGCGTGGGGATAGGGTAGGCTGACATAACCTGGTGACCTTTTAAGTTGGTCTGACCTCCCAGTAATAGTGACCTTAAACCTCTGTAAAGTCCACCTTGTATTCCCGATCCTGGTACTAGTCATACAGAGTATGCTGTTTGCTCAGGGGAAAGTGATTCTGTAGTATCAGTTCTCAGGTTTGCAGATAATGTGCTCCGCAACCCAACACCAAGGATGAAGGATGGTGAGCAAACTGATTCCTTCCCTCTCTGAGCTGAGCCCTGCCATTAATTCCCAGCTGTAGGGCTGTGTCCATGGCTCATCTCAGCCCTTCTCCCTCTCACCTCCCTCTTTTGCTCCCATTTGCCCACTTTTAGATGTTTCAATGCGCAGAGTTCTCAAATGTGTCTGTATGTTGGGCTGGGAATCCTTTGTTGAATTATAGCAGTTCAAATTGTTTAAACTTCAGCAGGACAGACAAAGGGAATCTCTCATGCTGCCATTCCTCTGATGTTATCAGCAAAGATTTTTTTGTTCTTTGCCAGTGGCATCCATGAACTCTCAGCTACAGCATTTTCCAGAAGTCATCAGTGTTCCAGCCATTAATTTCATATTGCCAGCTCCTCAAAACTGAGAAAGTAGGGACCCAGTCATGTCAACACTAGGTCAATATATGGTTAGGATTGAGAAGGTTGTTTTCTTTAGTACATGAAGACATTATATCCACCTGCTTGCATACATAATGTGTGGCTTGAATGATTTTTCATGGCTTTACTTCTCAACTCAGGTCCCTGGTTCCAGTTTTCCTAGTCTCCCTTTTAATTAACTCAAAGTCAAGTGAAAGGTAAATACAGATTCCATCATATTCACTACCCTTGCCCTCATTCAAAGGGAGGTGGTATAACAGGGAAAATATGTAGTTTGGAAAGTAGTTGGCTGTCTTAGAATTTTTTCTACAACAAAAGTAGAATAAATGGCAGAGAAAAAAATTGAAGGAATTCAAAACTCGTATTTTTTCTAGGTCCTACAACTTACTATCTATCCAGTTTTGGGTCCCTTAATTAATATAAATTTTTCTACTATAAAATGTAATATTAACCTTCATAGAGATGGTCTGAGTAGGAAACACACTATATAATACAAAGAACTCTGCACACAACTTTGGGTATATATGTTTGGTATAGAGAATTTTGTAGGCCATGCTGAGAAGCTCACACTCAATTCTCTAGGGCAGGGAGTAAGAAACTTATCAGAGCCTCTCAGAAGGGAAAAAACAAAAACAAAAACAAAAACATGATCAAATTTGCTTCTTTTTTTTTTGTACCAGACCCTGATGTTCAACAACGTGGCCTCAAGCCAACTACTTATTTGTATTTTTGTTCTCACGGATACTAAGAATTTGATGCTCACTTTTGTAAGATTTATTACGGAAAGTTTCAAACATACACAAGTAAATAGAATGGTGTAACGTTTCCCTTTGTACTTATCATCAGTCTTCATTAACACCAACACTATTCTATGCTTGTTTTATCTATCCCCCTCTCCTTTTCTCCCATCCCCAACTTTATTATTATTTCTTTATACAGTTACATTAAGGTTAGATGTACATATATTAAAATGTGCTAATCTTAACTGTATAATTTTGACTAATTGATACACCCATGTAAGCCATATGCCTATCAAGACACAAAATACTTGTGTCCCCTCACAAAGTTCTCTCATATCTCTTCCCAATCAATCCCTTTCACTTTATTCAGAGACTCCCAATTTTTTTACCCATAAATTAGTTTTGCCAACTTTAGAACTTTATGCAAATAAAGTTCTCTTTTGTGTCTGTTTTTCTTTTTCTTTTTGGCAGCATAAGGTTCGTGAGACACATGCATGTCTTTGAGTATATTCAGTTTGTTCCTCCAGAGTGTTACATTAAAAGAGTATATTACAATTTGTTTTTTCATTTTTCATATACTTGGGCTATTTGCAGTTTGGAGCTATTTCAGGTAAAGCTTCTATGTAAATTCTCATATTGTCCGTCTTTATATGGACATGTATTTTCATTTTGGGGGGAGTGGTAAATTTATAAGGTGGATTGCCTAATCAAAGGGCAGGTTTATATTTAAACTTATTGGAAACTTCCAAACTTTCTTCTGAAGTGCTTTCAGAACTTTATGCTTTTCCCTGCAATATGTGAGTTACAGTTGCTCTACATCCTCTCCAACACTTGGTGTTTCCAATCTTAATTTTAATCATTCTGATGAGTGCATACTAGTGTGTCATTGTGGTTTTAATTTGTATGTCCTTGATGACTAATGATATTGGGCAATCACCTTAAGATGTGGAATAATATTGCTTAAGAGCATCTACTTTAGTGTCAGACTAGCCCTGTTTCAAATCCCTGCTCTGCTTCTTGCCAAGCAAGATTCTTGACTTCTTTACAAAAGGAATATAATTTTAGTGTCTTCATAGATTTGTTGTGATAAGTGAGGCAATATGTATAAAGTTCTTAACAAAGTACATGGCCCCATAAAGAATACTTTTACTACTCTTTAAGACTATTTAATGGACTACATTCAACACACAAACAGTCAAATGGGTAATTTATAGTCATTTTTTAAAGGTGCAAATTAAAGGAGGGGATCCCTTGTACACACGAAGCCCACAATCCCAAACACCCCTTTCTCACCTCCACACACAACATAACCAAGCTTCTGTCTACCCTTGATGATGTCCTGCCATAGCAAGCCAGAACATTCCAGACCCCTCAGACATGGCTACGTGTGTCAACCCCTTTTCCTCATAATCTACTGACCTGGATTCCAAGTCTGCAGCTTTCTTTATACATTTCTTCCCAGTGTTGCTCTGCAGAAACATATAATGCCTGGGCTATCTTCTTTCCTCTTTCTCTTTCTCTTTCTCACTTCTAGTTTCCTCTTTTTACTCATTTCAATATATGTCATTTAAAAGATTTCTCTTTTTTTTAAATTCAGGAAAAGAGAAGCAAAGTAGCTTTTGGTGTCATAACCCTTTTGGAGGTGGGAGTGAGGGAGATATAACTTTTTGCTAAAAAAAAAAAAAAAAAAAAAAAGCCCTGGCTGATGTGGCTCAGTGGATTGAGCCCTCGCCTGTGAACCAACAGGTCACCAGTTCGATTCCTAATCTGGGCACATACCTGGGTTGCAGGTCAGGTCCCCAGTAAGGGGCATGTGAGAGCCAACCACACATTGATGTTTCTCTCCCTCTCTTTCTCCCTCCCTTCGCTTCTGTCTAAAAAAAGTAAATAAATAAAATCTTCAATATATATATTTTAAAACAACAACAATAGCCCCCCCCCCCAAAAAAAAAGAAGGCTCAGCTCTTCTTTGTCAAATATCTATTTGGTTAAATTCACTAGGCACTAAAGTAGGGGTGACATACTTCTCCCTGCCTCTATTCCCCAACAAGGTGTTGGCTCTATCAGAACAACCAGGACATTGGAAGAGGGCATAAATAGTTTAAAAAGTCTCCTGAGTAATTCTGGTGATCTCCTGCCTACACCTCCTGTATCTTATTGACACTCACTTGTTAGAATCAGGAAAGTGGTTGAAGGACAGAGCTGGAGCTGTCAGAAATGTAAGAAATGGCTGAAACAACAAAGGGAACTAAGGGCAAGTGGCTGGCAAAGGAAAGTACAGCCCAGAGTAACAGCCTCCCATGCATTCAAAACACTGTGAAATGCTTCAGAGAAGTAGAGTGCGATGAGGAGTAAAAAAAGCAGGTCAGTGGAACTGGGAAGTAAGAGGTCATTTGTGCTGCTTCTGAAGGGTCTGTTTGTGTGTAGTGTTGGGGGTGGGTAGAGAGGATGGGAGCCGAAGAGTAAATGGGAGATAAGTAAAGCCAGGTCTCTCCCTTAAGAAATGGTTTAAGAAGTGCAGCCGAGGAGAGGGGAAAGGGGAAAAATGCTTAGATAACTGTGGGCAAGTTATTTCTCTGGAGCTCTGTTTCTTCCTCTATAAAATGGGGTAATAGTCCATATTCTCTAAGATTTTGTGAAAATTAAATAAATTAGCAGGTTTTATATGTTTAAATCTACTTTGGGAACATGAAAAGCTTAAAAAATTGTCAACTAGTATTATTGAAGAAGTAGAGCAATTCTTTTTCTCTCATCTCAAGATCTCAGGGATCATTAAATGTCCCCTTTCCATGACCACTACCTGCCAGTCCATTGAGGTGCCTCCTCCAAATGCCAGACGCTCTGTACCCCTAATTCAAGTTCCCATTGCTCCTCGGCTCAACAGTGCCAAGTCAAAATGCTCTCATTTTTGTAAAGATTTTTTTCCCTTTCAAGTACCTAAAAAAAAAAGGAAAAACAAAACAAAACATAAAACAACAGTTACACACAGCTAGTGAGGAACTTACAAGAATTCAGAAAATAAATGGTATTAGTTCTCATTGACCTTGTTTCAAAATAAATTGGGGCTGGCCCTCAGGGTTTCAACCATCACCCTTTTTCTACTCTTCATGCTTTCTTTCCCCAGTGTCACTTTCCTTCCTGTTTTACAAGGTTTCCCAGCTCACTATATTTCTTTTCAGTCTTGGGGGTTTGCTTCTTATTCAGCATTTCTTGCTCATCTTGCCCTTTTAAAATACTGCTTCAATTGGCTGGTTAACCCCATATTTGAGGTGGGATGCTGAGGAAGTGAGAGAAGAATAAATATGTACAGGTGTGAAGATGGAAGAAAACAATGTGGTATCATGAAAGAGACATTGGTTTTAGCACCAAAAGATACAATGGGTGCTGGATGCTAACATTGCTTTGGTTCTCCTGATTTAGTTTCTTCATTATTAAATACCATTAAGTCAAGACTGATAACATGAGGAATAAATAAAATCACGTGAAAGAGCCTTTAGGAGTATGAGTCCTGTACATACACATCTGCCACGGTTCACTCCTGGGTTTTCAAAAAAAACTAAATCAGTATAATTTATATATTGGAGAATAACTTGGCTGCATCCACCCCAAAGTGGCTTTTGCTTCAGAGAAAAAAAAATCAGCTTTTTTTCCTGACAGGAGGCATTGGAGTGGAATAAATCTATTTCGAACATTGGCGAATGGCAACTTTGAGACTGCTATAACATCCTGTTGTAAAAGTGTGTGTTTGTATAAATTAAAATAGAGTCTGCTGATGTTAAAGCCTAAATGATACATGACGGAAGTACAGACCTACCTATGAATGTAAGGCTGGGGGAACAGTGTTTAATCCTAAATTAGAGCCCCCTTAGTTTCATGTATTTTGTAAATTCTACATAATGTTTGGATGGAGTGGGATTTTTCTGTATTTCTCGAGAGCCATAACAGGAAATAGTTAACTGGTTTTATTTCACTTCACTCCAAGTATTCAAAACCCTAAGGTACATAATAAACAGCGTTTTTGCTGTATCGATATTGTTGTACAGCACCCTTGTTCTGACACCTGCTGCTTGCCTGCCTCGAAGGTGGGCCATCCAGCTCCCATTGGAAAACAGATGGAGGAGCTTCCTCAATACTGCTGAGAGAATTTACTTCATGCCACACTGTTTTCTTGCATCTTCACACCTATATATATTTATTCTTCTCTCACTTCCTCAGTATCCCACATCAAATCTGCCTCTGCTGGTTTTCCTTCCATGATACGAGTCCACTGGAAGAATTTCTTGCTTAATGTGCCTTTCTAATGATGAAATTTTCAAAATGGGGAGTGACAGGATTGGACATGAAAGTTGACATCAGCTCCCTTGGGGCCTTCGTAGCCGCCTATTCTAAAAAGTCATGGTCACATCCACTATGAACAACCAGCTATGCCAACATCATCAGCAAAGCTTTCGTTCTAAAGACACATGTCTGTTCTGCTCAAGGCTGGAGAACAATTACAGCATTGTATTTAATTAATGCTTATAGGGTTAATTATTAATGCCAATTAATTCATATCTATTTTTTGTCATTATATTTGGCTTTGTTCGCTTGTTTTTGTATACTTTCTTGGGATTTTAAGACATGGGAAAAGCATATTTACATTCTTGCTTTTGGGTTCTATGGTGTGGAAATAATAAATGTCAGCTTGAATCCACTCAGGCCAGTTTTCCCATATCTCCTGAGTCACTTCTATCAGTGAAGCAAAAATCAAATTGCTAATTTTTCTGTACATTATAGTAAAACAAAATTCTTATAAGCTAGACACATGGTTCAGTGAGAAATTGAGTAGGCTAGAGGCTAGGTGACCAAAAGCTGATAATCTCTACAGATTTTAACTTTTAACGTGAAGGAATCAGAAGCGCTGAGTAATCCCACTGGTCATTTGAAATGGATGTATAAATATACTACAATCAGGTAACTTATGGCCATGTAAAGATTTACATTAAAACATTTTTAAATTTCCCTCTGCAGTGGTTAATTTTATGTGTCAACCTAATTGGGCTAATGGACGCACAGGTAGTTGGTAAAACATTATTCCTAGGTGTGTCTGTGAGGATGTTTCTGGAAGAGATTAGTATTTGAATTGATGAACTGTGTAAACCACATAGTCCTCATTAATGCAGGTGAACACTATCAAGTTTACCGAGGGCCTGAATGGAACAAAAAGGCTGAGAAAGAGCAAATTTCCTGTCTGCCTGAGCTGAGACATCCATATTCTTCCTGCTCTTGAACTTTGGTACACTAGTTCTGGGACTTACACCATAATACCCCTGGTTCTTGGGCCTTTTTACATTTGGACTGTATTTACACCACTGGCTTTCCTTGGCTTCCAGCTTACAGATGGCATACTGTGGGACTTTCACACCATAATTGCCTGAGCCAGTGCCTCATAATTAGTGACTTTCTATGTATCTCTCTATCTCCTATTGGTTCTGTTTCTCTGGAGAAACTTGACTAATACACCCTGCAAGTGAAAGCTTTGCTCCCACTACACAGAGGCATCATGGCCCATCTTGCACAGAATTCCTAGTGCTTGGATGGTGGTTAATAGAATGTGAACAATAAACATTGGCTCAAGATATCAGTGTAGAAGCTGCCATACTGTTAACAGTTAAAAAGTCCTACATTCAATAGCCAAATTCCTCTATCCCAACAATGAAAAACTGTGGTATTCACTCATACCTATAAATGATGAGAACTACAGTGACAAATTTTCCATTATGAATGGTCTTAAGTAGCTGCATACCTCTTCAACTGCAAATTCTCTTGAGAGTTTCTCCAAGGTTAGTTAATTTCCTATGTGTGTGTCTATATATATATATGCATATGTGTATATGCATAATATATATGTATGATATAGTTACTGTATATAAATATATAATATATATAGTATATTAAAATGAAAGGCCTGTAAAATTCTGAAATAACAAGAGGGTTAAGTTCTAATAGTCATTTATAAAAGTAAATGTTTAGGACTAAGAATGTGTTGGTTGTTAGGTTCTAAGTCAACTGTTAGCTGTACCAATCCACAATGTCCTAGGATAAAGTAATTGCATTGAACCAATTAGAGAAACTAACCAAATATTTCAGGATTTTTCTTGTCCTTTCTGTGCTCATCTCTCCCCATCTAGACCTTAGCTGATGCTTCTCCTCAGCCCTTGGGCTCCCAGGCCAGAATCAGCACTTACAAAGGGATTCTGAGCTGAGGTGTCATTAGGGGTGCTGAAAATTCAGTCACAGAGCCAGCTGGGTCTGAGTCACCACCCTCCTCTCCCAAGTCAACATCTTCCTCTAGCTGCAGAGAACAATCTTCCCTGGAGATGGGGAGGAGGAACTGAGTGAGCTCCAGACCGCCTGGAGCTCTTTTAGTTCTAGTGACTCGGCGGCACTGAACTCCTTGTGGTGCATGAGTAGTTTTTCAATGTAGTTCTATGACTTTTTTGCAAATCTTAAAAAAAAATTGGTCTATCATTTGTATTTGGAGCAGAAAAGATGCCTCAAGATGCTCTTCAGTTTCTATGGAAATGTGAATTCATCGCCTCTTTCAACTTGAGTGGCAGGACACATCTGTCTTCAGCAGCAAGCACCAGTAGTGGAAAGGGCCTATGACCGAGTTTAAATCTTAGATCACTTACTGGCTCTGTGTCCTTAGCAATGATATCTAATCTCATTACTTCTTTTTCTCAGTCAGTAGCACATGCCTGCAAGCATTATGTTGAGTTGTTGATGAGGTCAATCAAGTATTAGAAAGTTCTCATCATGGTATTTGACTTACAGTTGGACCCTTTTCTCTCTGTACTCTAGTTTTCATTCGTTCCTGGCCCTCCACTTAATTTTGAAGTGCTAGGCGATAGGAAGGAGTCGTTCCCTACATTCAAGTTTTTGGAAGACAGTTCTGGGGCCACAACTGTAGATATTGTGAGATGTTGTGCTTAGTTTCTGTGCCATGATTAGTTTATTATCTTACTCTAAGACATCATGGTTGGTACTAGACTACAAGTTGATTGAAAATCTAACCACTAACTTGTGGGAGTTGGGGAGGGTGGTGAAGGGAATAATGGGATTCCACTATGGACTCCAGTAGATATTAGGGTGGAGAATACAAAACAATGGAGCCAGTGAGAGGCTGGGTCTGTGCCACCACCCCTCCCTCCCCAAGACAGCAGCTTCCTATCAAGTGAAGCTATAGGAAATAGTGGGCAGTAGTTTTCCCTTGGGCCGGTCATTTCAGCCTCAATCCATGTAATTAGCAGCTAGACTGGCCCCAAGACCAAAGGAGATTCAAGAACATCATGGGAACAGGAACAGGCCCCACCTGCCCCCAGAGCCTTTCTGCCATTCCTGTTTTCTAGTGCAATCCTCACTCAGTGAGTCATGAGATTCCTGTCTTCCACTTCCAAGATTTGGCTTCCTCTGTGGCTCAGATCAACTCTCTGATGTAATTCTAACCAGTCTTATCAAAGAGCAGGGGAATAGAATTTCTCAAATATCTATTCCTATATTTAGGTATTGGGCATAGCTAAATTGGTATTTCATTTAAGCAGTATGTATAGAGTTAAGAGTAGGAAAATTGAGGTTCAAATCTAGGCTTCATCGCTTTCTTTGTGTGTTTGGGAACTTGGACACGTGTCTTAAATTCTCCAAATCCCTGAACACTCTATACTTCCTCCACTGGAGCACTTAGCAAACTGCATTGTAACTTACGGCTCCTTCACTGGGCTTCTCTGTTAGACTAAAAACACCTTGAGAGAACGCACTATGTCTACAGCAAATAGCACAAATCCTGGAACATGATAGACATGGAAGAAATAATTAAAATAAATCAACAAATTAGATAAGATCAATTCTTATGCCTTTTATATTATTTTTACTTCTGATAACATAACCAACAATTGTGGTATCATGTTTGGATGGCAAAATAGACTGTTCCTCGTTGGTAAGGAGAGTATAAAGTTGACAAAGAATGTGACATATACACTAAGCACTTCATTGTGGCTGGGTAAAATGATGATAGCAATATGCCTCAAATTGAATAAGCAGAAGTAGGAGGGATCTAGGAAATTCACTGTAGGT